>JAAZTK010002341.1:0-11455 GCA_036507255.1 Megalothorax incertus | reverse complement strand
TAAATATTCACAGAAATGCAAAATGGGATTATCGACTCATTATAGAGTCCGAAAATACTCTCAATTTCCTCGAACCCCTTCAAAGTCTTGGGAAATTGATCGTAGAGTTAAAAGCACTTTAAACGAGGTCTCATTTAATTAACCTTTGATATTGTAATATATGTATTATTGTACATATATTCATATGCTGATATATATGTACATATATCTAATCCTAATAAGAAGTTGATAATATTAGTTAGTAGGTATACGCAAGATTTTATACCATTTTATATAAAGTTTCAATCAAACGTATCTCTAGTGTTTTACAAATCTATAAAATATTTTGTATCATAGTTTCTTGAAGTCTATATTTGCAAGATATTTTTATACTTTTGACAAATCAGTTCAAAAAATCTATTACTGATATTTCCCCATTGCATTGAAATTGTGGGTGTTTATTGATGGATAGATCATACAAGATATTACCTAATAGATATCAAAAGCATGCAATCATAAGCCTATCTCAATAATTAAACCTTGATTGTCATATACAGAAACACATTAATGGTGCCTATATCAGATCTTTCCTACAAGATCCTGCAATTTATAAAATTGCATAAAAAATGTAAAATAATTCATCCTCAGACCAGGGTTATTCAATATATACTACAATGCAATATAAGTATGTTGTCAACTTGTCACCCATAAAAAAGGTCATCCTATCCATCTGTATCTATTGTACTAGTTTTGGGGGGAATTTTAAGTAATACCTTCAATATTTAACCCGGTTTAAAGCTCTAGATCAGTACTATTTGACCTAATACTACAATCCAAAAAATTTGGGCTTAGCTCACTAGTATCTAACTTATTTTGCATTTTTGCAATACTAATGAAAGGACGTCACTATACTTATAATATCATGCAATACTGAGACTGATATACAATACCTATGTATTATACCTATACTATATATATTATGCAGTGAATATAAAACTCGCATTTTGAGAGTTATGTACTAATATTAAAAATGTTTTAACTTTTATACTCATAATTATCGTAGCATAAAGGGATTCTTGGACCTGTCTCATGTCATTCTCTCGTCACTTTGTCACCCGAATCCCTTCCCCTGAATTATGGATCAAATTGCGATTTTCTTTTCATCGAAAGTGACAATAATTTATTGCAGATTTGTCCAGAACGACGTCTCTCCCTCTGATTGAGCACTCAGACCCAGTCAGCCTTTATTTCCAATTCAGAATACCTAGTAAGAGAAGAAAAACATTTGGAAATTGTCTGTTAAACTCACGTATAGACTATAGGTAGGTTTTATAAGTATTAGATAGAAATGTCTGTACAGTATACTCGTAGTACGAGTATACCCTACATATGTAGTATATATCTATAGGGTATCTCTTTGTATGATATAATTCATCAAAACCCACTCAAGGATATAAAGAGTACTACTAAGCCTTAAGGTAGTATATCATAGACTTTTTATGCAGACAATTCCAGCGAATTCTCCGCCAAAAAAATTTGCCCTTTTCCCACTATAGATTGGATAAACCCGTGATAAATTGACAATCTGCAAATCCAAGGATGACTCAAACATGTCATGTTTTGACTTGAAGGTGCAGTGATTCATAAAAAATAACATAGCCAAATAGGTCAATTTACTGTATGGATATAAGTACGATAGTAGTATATTGTATTTGATATGGCATGTGCCACATACATATGACAATATATTATATGTATGAACATATGTAGCTATGTATAAACATAGCATACGAGTACATTAAAATTGTAGTGGATAGATAAAAGTGTACTATGATCAATCATTCATATTTCATATCATGTTTATTACCGATTTTATTCACAATTAATATTCACCTTATACCTTTATTAAGTGCAATATGTTCAAATTAACTAAATATAATAAAAATAACACTTTAGGGATTTAAAATGATTTTTTTCTCAAAGGTTTTTAACCTCAAGTTAATCTTTTAAGAGAATTTCTTTATATCCGTGCACTTGCATTGAAATAACAAGATTGGGGGGTGGAATCAATACAAATGCTTAAGCCATACAAGTTTTATAATCGGATTTAACTATGCATACTAGGAATATACTGTAAGTATCCGTACTATAGTAGCCTTACATAATATGGTTTCGTACAATATAGTATACAATATATTGAATAAAGTGAAGGAGGAAAAGACTCAAATTCCTCCCATTTGTTAACCTGTTAAAGCATCCCATTGGCCATTACACAAAAGATTTTTTCATCTCAATATGAAGAGTTGGTAATGGTATATCCGTACATAGTTAGTACTACCATATATAAAATTGTAGTTAATACTATAATATATCTGTAGTAGGTAATATTATAGTAGTAAATATACTTTTAAATTCCCCAAAATTGGGTCATAAACTGGATTAAGCTGCATAGAAGGCTTGATAAGCGCCGTAGAGAGATATTACCTTTGGAAAAGATTTGATTTGGAGTTTGATAAAAAGGCATTATTCTCCTTTTAAAAAGGTTGAATCGCAATGTTTCCTTTACTTAAGATTTTTCCGGTCTTCACCGGTCCGACAGTGATATGCAAAGATAAATCCCTTTCCAATGTCTTTATTTCTGGACATGTTTAAAGGGAAACTTTGAAAGCTTGAAATTTCAAAAGTTTAAGCACTCCACTGCTGGAAAACTCTACCTTTTCTTCTCCCTCCCTCTCTCTCTCTTTCTCCCCTCTTGAATCAAATTTCATTAAAGAAGCCGATAATTGAATCTCTTGGCATAAAACACTAAAACTCTGAAGAATTATTTCATTCTATTATACAAAGTACTACTAACCATTGTACCATTGTACAATACTACTAGTAGTACTATCTGCATAGAGTAAGCTATACTAAATTCTAATTGCTTTTATTTCATTAAAGTATCATAATTTATGAGATCTATCAAAATTATAAAAAACCCTATCTATTGCTAGTCTGCAAAAGTAAAGTGTTCTATGTAAATAAAGCCCATCTCAATCCATCCTCTTACATCATTAAATACACCCGTCCAGCATCAGCCTTTCACTATAGGGTATCTCTAAATGCTTCTGAGCTCCAANAATAAAAACCCTATCTAATGCTAGTCTGCAAAAGTAAAGTGCTCTATGTAAATAAATCCCATCTCAATCCATCCTCTTACATCATTAAATACACCCGTCCAGCATCAGCCTTTCACTATAGGCTATCTCTAAATTCTTCTGAGCTCCAAAGTTTGTTTTGACGGCTCGAAATAATCCCTTTGTTGTACTACGGTAAGTAGTACTACCTACTATTACTAGTATATATAGGTAGTGCTCGTATAAGTAATATACAGTACAAAATTCTGCATACATAGCCGTTATAATACCGATTTGTACCTGTGGATGTTTAGTTTGTATCGCTTAAAGGCATAGTATATGCAAAGCCCTGTGTCAGTCCATCGTCAATCGGGTGGACACTAATTAGTGGACCACCGGCAGTGTGCTGGGTGATTCCAGACCATCTCGACTGAAATACGCAGACTGGCGAATTCTTCCGAGTACACTTCGGCTATTTCGGGCACTCGGGCTCCAGCTCAGTAGAATGGCACAGGCTGCTGAGAGAGCATAGCGACTATATCTATATAATATATCGTATGTATGTACAGTATTATTATTCGCATACCCTCGGTATGGGCCACCCGCTCGCCTCCTTTCCTTTCCCGTCCCGGCCACGGACAGATCGATAATTTGCACTGGAGTACTGCCTGAGAGGATATTAACCCATATACGGGGAGTCGGGTATGTAGAACGGTTCCTGTGCTAGGAATATAGGAAATAGTAATAGTACATTCGGGGAGGGGCGGAGAACCCGTACATTCTCGCATGGAATGCTTGGGAATTTACCCGGGTTTTCCTCTGCGGTTTCCCACATGTGTCTGACTCTTTGAATCCACTTTTATATGCATACATCTCCTTCTATGAATAAATATACCATAACTGTGCAATATTTTGAAGATGACAGCATATACGGTGATTGCAAGGGAAATTCCGCAAATTTCTTTTAAAATAAAGGCATTGATTATGTTTTCTTCCTTTGTGTACTGTTATATCCGTTAAAGTTATACGAGGCAACATGCAATGTTTAGCCAATTCAGAATTTGAGATATGAATTTCAAATATAAAATATTTTATCATACTTGGGGTGACAATTTTCATTGGAAAAATTCCTTATGCATATTAAAAGCATGGAGAAAGTTACTTTCCCTCCGTATAAAAAGTATACATGAATTTGGGGGAGCAAGACCGAGACCGGATTCAAGGCTTTCAACAACAGCTGCTTTTTTCCTCTTATTTTTTTCAAACCTGTCCCAGAACCGAGCACTTTGGTCTCAGTCCCCTTAATGTTGCCGGCAAACTCGACACATTTGTCTATAAAAGTAGTACTAATTTACAAAATGGGGGAATCCGGAGACTTTCGTGTCGTGTCATCCCTTCTTACTTGAACTAAATTGACCGAATCTCTTTGTGAATGAGAATAAGGGTGGTGCCTATTCCCCTGTAATTCATCCATGGGGAGTTCCTTTTTAAAAAAATCTTCTTGAGCAACTCATTTTACCCATAAGTGGTTGAGCAATTTGCAAATAAATTGAGGGATTTTACAAATCTTTTGAAATTGGATATAAAATTATGTACGATAGCTGCTATCAATTTTATTTTATTCTATTGTATTACTCTCACGTTGGGTGTGGCGAAGAAAGAGAATGTGAAACAATAAATTGTGCAAATTGAAATCGCCAAATGATTCCAATTATTGCCCGATTTGTCTTATTAATATTTTATGGCCGGATTTATCGCCCACGTTTATGATTATGCCTTTTGCACGAGAACAAGGGCCAATACAATTATTTTGGCTTGAAACATTACAACTTTCCAATAATGTGTATCATAGTACAATATATGTAATATGTACAATATATTATTGTGTATACAATAGATTTACGTATCTACAATAGTACTACAGTCGACTATCGATATGACGGCACTCTCTCAATAATGGCAGTATTTTCTTTCTTGGGGTGCTGTTAAATGGACTGTATATAGTAATATAATGTATAAAGTAATATAGGACTGTACTTGTATAAAGTAATATAAACATATTCCTGTTATAATTAGACCTCCTTTCGGTACTAAGAAATATTAAGAAATTTATTATTTGTTCTATGTAAAACCAAATACAAGTTTACAAAATTTGTCACAAATTCCATGTTAATTTTTAATGCTAAAGTATAGTTATATCATATTTCGTAATAGTACTCGTAGGTATACGTACCAATATTACTCATTGAAATGTGCGAAGGGATTGAAAACTTTCCCATTTGATAATTAACAGGGGAATAAGGGATCAGTAGCGGTACTTATGTAAAATATGCTGAAAGTCAAAGTATTGTAGTAGTAGGATATGAATTTAAGGTATACATGTTGTAGTGCTTTTTAGCTAAAACTGGTTAAAAATGGTTAATAAAACTTATAACTACCCCCTTTCTCCCACGTTCCTTCTCGCTGTAGAGTCAAGTGAACCGAGGCATTGATTTTCAATTGGGTAAACCTAATCTGCTATTCCGAGGGAGATTGGATTGCATCACTGACCAAGAACCCCATCCCATATCCGTACTACGGATATTTATCATTTGAGAACTCCATTTAAAAATACGCCAACCTGATCGATTTCATTGGCCAATCATTCAATCATTTCATACGGATATTCCATTAAATACACAATATCCTATATCCTATGCCCTTAATATACAAGTAAGTTCGCTTAATAATGAACTACCTACATATATATTATAGACTAAAACAATTAATATAAAGGGAAATGAAATTAGCTATTGGGATTGGGTTCGGAAAATTCATATAATATAAAGATGCATAGGATTTTAATCAATTATGCAGAGTAGTATCTCGTCCAGATCATACTAAGTAGTACATAGGATTAATCATTAGGTATACAGATACTAAGCTATTAGTACCTACCTTGCATTATGCATGAATGAATTATTTCATCTGCAATGATTTGTTGTTCTTAAGAACTGGATTATCCAAAATAAATTATAGTAACATGTAGTAGGTATAGGGAGGATATGATGTTTGGGGGCAAGCACGAGTTATTGATTCCGGGACACAATGACGAGTGATTTATGATATGATTCTGGGAAGAAAGACAAATGCCCACTAGGTCAAAATTCTCCTCTTAGTATTGATTAAACCTTGCTTTCCTCGAGAATGCTTGGCTTTGCGTCCAAGTATGCATAAGAGCAACTTTCTCGACTTTTTCTATGCACTCTCTACGAGTAGTACTACAAGTAGTACTATAGTACATGTGTAACTACATGAAAAGGGAGACTTTTGGAGCACACACTTTAAGTTTAAATATTTTATTGGATTTTCAGGAAGCGACCGAGCCATATTTTCTAGCAGTGTTCACAGTGGAAAGTTTGGTAAGTTCATACGAGTGTGTATAATATTCATTCTACAGATATTTCCTCCGCAAAAAAACCTTTTGTAAATTTTGTTTGCCAAGATGAAAAGATGCAATACCTATGATATACTCGTATATTGTATTATTGAAAAATTTACCTATATATTATAGGTAAGTATATTGGCAACCGGGCTGGTCCTCCATGAAGACTCGTATCTCAGGAATATTTGGAACATTATGGATTTTGTTGTCGTTATTACTGGGTTCGACCGAGCCATATTTTCTAGCAGTGTTCACAGTGGAAAGTTTGGTAAGTTCATACGAGTGTGTATAATATTCATTCTACAGATATTTCCTCCGCAAAAACCCTTTTGTAAATTTTGTTTGCCAAGATGAAAAGATGCAATATGGTATACTCGTATATTATTGAAAAATTTACCTATTTTATAGGTAAGTATATTGGCAACCGGGCTGGTCCTCCATGAAGACTCGTATCTCAGGAATATTTGGAACATTATGGATTTTGTTGTCGTTATTACTGGGTGAGTAAGCTAGCTATTCTTACATATAAATATTAGTAGCCCCTTAATAAGGATCTAATATGTCATTTTTTGCAATTGGCAGTTATCTCTCGCTAATATTAGAAGGGAAATTCGATGTCGGATTTGACCTTAGGAATTTACGTGCTCTCAAAACACTTCGTCCGCTCAAACTAATCTCAAAATCCCCTAGTAAGTCCCTTAGCTAATTAACGGATTAATCCAAGCCTTGTAATTTGTCTCATTTTCGCCATGAAATTAATTTAATCCCCATTTGACAGGTCTTCAAGTTATTTTGTCTTCAATTTTGAAGGCTATGGCCCCTCTAATGCAAATTGGCCTTCTGGTTCTGTTTGCCGTTGTGATTTTTGCCATTATAGGCCTAGAGTTTTATTGTGGGATCTTCCATAAAAGTTGTTATTCTCTAGACGATTTAGGTGAGTTTTCTTTATAATAATATAGCTTATCAGGGCCTTAGCAAATTGATATACATACATCTAATTCTAATTTATTCAACTGGACCAATAGACGCGCTAGTGCTGGACGGAGATATGCCAGTGCCTTGTACATCAGACCCGATCGAGATCGCCTCAATGGGCTCTTATATCTGTAATGCCAACCTGTCCATGTGTCTGGGTAAATTAACTCGAACTTATCGTATAAATGTACTAGTATACTAACTATCAGTACTATTAGTAAATAAGTATGCTATAGTTTGTATATATAGGTACAAATTACAAAGTTACAAATTGCAAATTAATGTAATTTACTTGACAGACAAATGGGTGGGACCGAATGATGGGATCACCTCCTTTGACAACATTGGTTTCGCAATGTTGACTGTGTTCCAGTGTACAACGTATGTCTTATTTTGATTATCTTCGATTCTTGCTAGCATTAATTATTTAATGTAATCCTCCTCCTCTTTCTTGTATTGTATAGCATGGAGGGTTGGACAGCCGTACTTTACTGGGTATCTATCTAAGCCTTACCTCTTAATTAATCTGTTGTATATTTCGGGTGTTTGTAAATTTTCCTTTTTGCACTTTCTCTCTAACGACAAACGATGCCCTCGGGAATGCCTATAACTGGCTCTACTTCATCCCCCTCATCATCATTGGCTCTTTCTTCATGCTCAATCTCGCTCTCGGAGTCCTCTCCGGGTAACTTTTTTAATCTTGTTCTAGTATCGTAGTATCTACTACCTACCTAGTAAAAACGATATATCCGTAGTACAATATGATTTACATAAATTAACATATATCTTGCAGAGAATTTGCCCGAGAGCGAGTCAAAGTTGAAAATCGGCAGGTTAGCCTATGCTAATTTAATGCTCTTTTTCCACTTGTGTAATTCTACTTTGTAATTTTCAAAATGCTAATTTTTTATAATATAAAACAGACATATTTCAAACTGAGGAATAAGCAAAAGATTGAGCAGGATAATGGCAAACTTTTTGAATTGGATATGCAAAGCTGAGGATATGATTCTAGAGTCCAAAATGGCACCTGATGAGGAAAAGATCCGGATTATGAACGCCAGGAAAAAGGCGGAAGTGCTTCGGGAAGAGAGAGAGAAATTGGAGCAAAAAAGGGCGGCTCGAGAAATTGGTTAGCAGTCATTTTAATAATCAATCTACGAAATTTATGTATTAAATACTATTATTATATGGGTTTACTTTATCTTTTAGGGGGTTGGTGTCCGGGACTCAAACTCTGCATTCGACAAGTTACAAAGACAATGTGGTTCTACTGGCTCATTATTATCCTCGTATTCCTCAACACTGCCTGGTTTGCACCTACTAAACTAATTATTACCTACTTAGGATTACTTATATATTATCTTAACATGTACGATATTCATAGGGTTTTGAAATAATGTTTTGATCCACAGTGTCGCCGTTGAGCATCACAATCAGCCCGATTGGCTTACTAATTTTAATAGTAAGTTGAATATTTTTTTACATAGAATTAGAGCTTAATCTAATCATATATCTTTCTACTTCAATTTATCCACAGTGTATGCAGAAATAGTTTTCCTGAGCCTATTTTTCGTAGAAGGCTCTATGAAACTGTATGCCTTTGGTCCCAGGATATATTTCAATTCGACCTTTAATAAATTTGACACAGTAGTAAGTACATTGTAAATAATTATTGGTAATTGCTCGATTTCTCTGATTAAAAATCATATCTTTAGGTAATCACGGGTTCAATATTTGAAACAATGTATTCACACTATGATCCGGGTAAATCTTTTGGATTGTCGGTACTTCGAGCTCTTCGGCTTCTTCGGATCTTCAAAGTGACACCTTATTGGTCGCCACTGAGAAATCTCGTCATTTCTATCCTCGACTCGATGAAAACAATCTTTTCCCTCCTCTTTCTCATCTTTTTGTTCTCTGTAATCTTTGCACTGCTTGGGATGCAGCTCTTTGGGGGTACTTTCAACACTCCTGAGGGTGCTCCGCCAACGCACTTTGATTCCTTCCCAATTGCCATCATTACAGTCTTCCAAGTATATATGACATAAAAGTTTTTAAGTTAAATTGTAAGGATAATTATGAAATATCTCTTAATCAGATCATAACTGGAGAAGATTGGAACGAGGTAATGTATCAAGGGATTGCAGCCAAGGGTGGCATCAAAGGAGGAGGAATGGTATTTAGTCTCTACTTTATCCTCCTGACACTGTTTGGAAATTACACCCTACTCAATGTCTTCCTTGCCATTGCTTGCGACAACTTGGCAAATGCACAAGAACTCACGGCAGCTGAAGAGAAGGAGAAGGAAGAGGCTGAAGAGGTACGCATTCGTAGTATCTGTAGAACTGGTATTAATTTAGGCTGAAAATGCAAATTTTATATTGTAGCAACGACGCCGAAAAGAGATTGAGGCAATGGGTGGAAATGTAGACATCAAGGAGGAGGAGGAAGAGCCTCCACCACCTCCACCAGAGCCTGAGGACGAGGGTGGTCCTAAGCCTATTCTCCCATACTCGTCCCTCTTTTGTCTTTCCTCAGAAAACATGCAAGTTTTGGAGCTGAATTTACAGATATTTGAATTTGAATCCTTATTGTACTATTTCTACACAGATTCAGAAAAGCCGCACACTACTTGGTCAATCACCGTCTCTTTGATCCGTTCATTACATTTGTGATTGCGTTGAGCTCGATGGCTCTCGCCTGTAAGCTTTCTCCATATTATGCAGATATTGACTAGGTACTTTCTCCAAATACTAAAATTTTACACTTTATATTATAGCGGAGGATCCAATTGTGGAACACTCTGATTGGAACAATTTGTTGGGGAAGCTGGACTATGTATTTACCGCCGTCTTTGCTACCGAAATGATTCTAAAGGTAAGTTATTTGGATTATCGCTCACATTTGATTAATTGGGCATTATTTCCCAGGCCATCGACTTGGGTGTAGTTTGTCATCCTGGAGCTTATTTGAGGGACTTTTGGAACTTTTTGGACGCTGTGGTGGTTCTCTGTGCTGTAGCTGCCCCTATTCTCACATTGTATTTAAAAATTGAATTTTTCAAAATATCTTTATATAATTTTTGTTCAATTTATAAGTATTCTGAGTGGAGGTGGCGAGAACGGAGAGGAAGGTGCGAACCCGAATGCTATCGCGATTGTAAATAATATCAAATCTCTCAAAATCCTTCGTGTCCTTCGACCTCTTAAATCCATCAACCGAGTGCCCAAACTCAAAGCCGTCTTTGATTGTATAATTATTTCTCTGAAAAATGTAGTTAATATTCTCATCGTGTATATGCTATTCCATGTAAGTTCCTTGAATGTATTCTATGTCAAAAATATGACATTTATTTTTACCTCTAGTTTATTTTCGCGGTCGTCTGGAGTACAATTGTTCAATGGCAAGTTCAGTTGGTGCACAGACAAGGGCCGAATGACACAGGCTTCATGTCAGGGCAGCTTTTTTGTCTTCCATACGGAAGGACCACCAGAAGTTGTCAAACGGGAGTGGCGCCTTCACTCATTCCATTACGACAACGTCATAATGGCAATGTTAACACTATTTGTGGTACAAACAGGCGAGCTCTGGCCAAAGTAACTTTTATATATGAATATATAAAAATTAATCATTATTTAAATAACTAATTCTTTATTTTAGTATTTTACAAAACTCAATGGCGACAACAGAAATTGATATGGGCCGGATTCAACACAATCGAATTGACATGGCCATCTTTTACGTTGTGTAAGCATCTATTGCAGTAGCTATTAGTAGATACTATTAGTATAAATCCAATGGCAAAGATTTTTAATTAATTCTTTGTTTACTCATGTTTAGCTATTTCATCGTATTTCCATTTTTCTTCGTAAATGTGTTCGTAGCTCTCGTTATTCAAACCTTCCAAGATCAAGGTGACGAAGCGTTATCCGAAGGAGAGATGGACAAGAACCAAGTG
>JAAZTK010002340.1:0-11456 GCA_036507255.1 Megalothorax incertus | reverse complement strand
GCTCGTTTCGCCTTGCGTTGGGCTACTGTTCACAAATGAGCAAATAGAAAAAAATAAAAAGTATCCATTTCCAGAGCTAAGAACTACATTTGCTCAATTTAACTCGGTTGTTTGCGATCCATATACTGTACGCTATAAGCCTGTATATTGCACTTTTCCCATTACGCCTTTTTCTTGGGTTCTCCGTTCAAGTTTGTAAGATTTCAAAGGATTCCAAATGAATACTCAGCTCTGGGTAAATACAGATCGGCCCATTTATCTGAGCTAAGGCGGGCAGTCGGCCTTTCAAAAGAGTTTAGCAACTTTGACGATCAAATCAATGATATGGCTATAAGGAAGAAGTGTATTTACTCATTAGGAGCAAACTCTAATGCCCCTTTATATTAATGGACCCTAAGCTATGAGGAACTGATAAAAAGGAAACCCCAAATTCTATTAAAAGATCCCACTCGGCGAGCCCATAATCCTAATTGGGAGGGTTTTTATCGTATTTATCCTACAGTGGCACATTTATAAGAAGCTTTAAATGGCAAGAACTATAAAATTGATATTCTAAATATTTAATGAAGGCTTTTATTGCTGGCGATAATGTCCAGGCTGACAATAAATTCTCAATTCAATGGCTTATCATCCAATGAAATATCTCAATGTGTTTTCAACACATGAATAATTAACTTGCTGGTTAATTAGGCCTGTTTATACGAGTGTATAAGAAGCCCATATTAAAGGGGTAAATAAATCAATGAAAAAGTGATTAAATTTATATGCTTATTTACACGAATGACATTTATTATTTCACTCGAATGGGGGATAAGTATAGGGTGGGGGTAAAGGGAAGGAAGAGGGATTTAATTAAGCTACAAGTCAATACTTCCCTTTGGCCCTGGCCAACCCCTCGACTTCTCTTCCCATTAACATTAGCATATTAGAATTAATATTCGCCCTCACTCTTAATGATTATTTTGTCCCTCTTGGTAAATATTCACACATGTATTCGTAGCACCAGCTCCATGAATCATCGTCGAATAAAATACCCGTATAAGAAAGCTTATAACAAAGTATTTGAGCTGAATAGTGAATTTCCTTACAGACTTTTGCTATTGTAATCGTAGGCCCAGTGTAAAAGCGGGAATTGGGCATCGGACAATCAACTTGTAGGGAGGGAAAGTAAGTTTGCGTGCAAGTTTAATCCTTGGAAGGATTTAGTGGAGGGGCCGTCGGCCCGATTGAGACCCCGAGGAGGGTCGGACCGTTTGTGATTAAAGACTTTCGAGTTGCTAATACATTTCAGAGCATTAGGAGACATTCAAAGAATATTATTGAAAGCAACGCAAATGTATTCATAAAGCGAGGGAATGAAGGATTAGTTTTGATTTTTTTTTATTTCGTGTGGCAGAGTGTTCAGAATATCATAAAGTATTTTGTATTTTTGTAGGGGCTTTCAAGTTTTACTTTTTTCTCGCTTTCAAATATTAAATATAAACCGAGGCTAATCTTTTACGCTTTAAGGCACCCCCCTTGTCCACTCTGTCGAATTTTATGAGAAGGGATAAATTTCGGTTGACTGAGCCCCGGGAACTGGACTCTCTGGGTCGGTGGTGGTCAAACCGAAATCGGAGGGGGAGACATGACAAGGCTCTCTCGGGTTCTGTTCATTCATCATATAATCGCATAAGACACGAGTTGATACATTGACACGCGAGTCCTGGATTTTTAATACCGGTTTAAAGAGAATTGCACTTTACTAAAGAATTCTTAATTTCTTGTATCTGTGTCGTATACCTAAATATTTGAATTAATAATACACGTACTGCATTTTACGAAACCCAAGAGGAAATAACGAATCTTTTAAAAATTTTTTCATACAATTTGATGCACTTTTTTACATATCGGCATATTGCATAAACTTCCGATATTTCTTCTTGATTTAATATAGGAACTACCTTTAATTGTATTTCTACTGTGGGTATCTAGTTCCATTTCCCTCCTTATCAATGATTGTTTATTTTGACAGCTGAAAGAGCCCAAGGGTCAGGAATCAGAATTGCACGTGTATTTGTATTGCGAAAGTTGCGTATAGAATTACAGAAGAAGCGAGGGCCAAGAGCATGGCTGTGAGAATAAATCGATAAATAATATCTTGAGGGAGACACCATTAGCTCTGTTCTGACTTTTAAGTTTTCCTATACTCCTCGTATGCCGAGCCCTATACTTTTAATGCATTCAAATACGCTTATCTTTTCTTCCTACTCCTTCTTGGCGGGGGTGGAAAAAAAAGAGTTCAGAAATATACTATAAATTCGAGTCGATTTGCTTTGAGAGTTGACAAAAGGGTTTATGGGCAGATTTCATAACTCTCTCTCAGCTCTCTCGGGTTGTCGATGAGGAAGGACATCAGGATAAGTACTCGTTCGATTGACGACTATATTTTTACTATGAAGAGTAATGGACTGGCCCCGAGCTTTTATGAGCACACTGAGCTCCAACTGCTCCCAAAGTATTATTACAACCTATTCAATATTATGACGTCCTCGGCTACCTTCCGGGTCCTTCATTTCCCATTTGTCCCCATTTAAAGATTTCAGGGTAAATACTTACTACGAGAAGGAATTCGTAAAAAAGTCCTTTAATCCATAAATATTAATAACATGGAGGATTAGCCTTAGAAGGGTTCATTCCAAACAAGGATCATTACTCGGGTCAACAATTCCTTGGATTAATGTATCTATTTTTAACCCTATTGCTTTCTGAGGCGAGACAGGTTCTCTAAAAATAAATTATTTTAATTTTTCACCAGATTTTAATCTTTCGAGTCATCTAAATGATTAGGTGGGGTGTTCGGTGGTGCTGGAGGAAACTTTGCTGAGGATTTCAGCCGAAAACTGCCGGAGGAATTGAAATCCATTCAGAATATTAGATTGGAGGGGAGTTGGGAGAGGTTGGACTTGGAAGTGAATGCAAAACAGTGTATTTTCCGTAGGATTTCTCAATGTTTTTGTTTTAGGTCCGTATTTTGAGTGAGTTTCCGCAATTAAACAAAGTGAAGAAGAGGAGTTGGAGAAGTTTTGATGGAGGTTTCGAGCTTGTGCCCCTCGGGATCAAGCTGCGGGAACTCTTTAAGGCGCATCAAACTCAGCCTCCGACTTCGTCAGCATTCTAGTAATCTCTTCAACTTGGATCTTGCACTCTAATGTTTATGCAACACTAGCTATTCTAGTAGTAGTAGGAGCTACTTATTAGTATATTGCATTATCTAGATTTACGTGGGGCACATGCTTTGCATCCGCAAAACTTTACAAGACTTTGAGGGGGGGAAAGATAATTAAATAAGGTGTTTTTTTCGTGGAGGGGTGATAGGATTTTAGCTGTATAAAAGTATGTATAAGCTCTTCAGAATGCAGACTGGATTCATTCATTGTGACCATTTCTTTCCCATATTTGGAGCCCCTTTTACAGCAGATCCTGTCAAATGCGGAGAGTGCAGATGAGAATAGAGAATTCCCATTGCTTTTATCGGAAATTTTATTATTCGCTACAGCTCAGATAATACACAATGTATGTGCTACTTACGGGGGACCGAACGACTCAGTTGTCCTGCACCATTATAAAGAGCCGGAGCTTAGCCCCCAGGGAGTTTCTTTGTCGGGAGAATCGGGGGAAAGGGGTTATATGATAGAAGAGGACAGGATGGAGCATCCGCAATGAAGAAAACACACGATCTGCTGACCTATGATGATAATTTCCACATTATCTCCTTTCCTCCGCCTACGATATAGGCCGTATTTATTGTGTCGCATTGAGGAGTGTGCACATTGATGGAGGAAATTCCTCAATTCTTGAAAAATCTCGACTTTGGTCTGAAGAATAAAAGCTAAAATCGAAATAGGTTGGATCTAGCCATTGTAGATTCAAAGAGAGAGCTTATTTCACATGGGCATGTGAAACTCTGTAGGAGGAAGAATGGGAAAGCTTTGATTTGAACATCCGAAATGGACCCTTTGATCTTCGAAGCTCTTTTCTCCTCCTTCCTTCCCAAAATTGTTAAGAATAAACACTCTGAAATACAATCCCCTTTACCTTTTCGACATCCTCTTTCTCATACCACCAGTCCTACAATACTACCAATACTTTACTTTAGTATAGGGACTGAAATGCAGTCCGGGTAAGCAAAATTCAAGATGTAAATACAATAAGCGAATGCAAAGTGGATGGAGGAGGAGGAGGAGGAGAGCCAGTAAGTGGATGAGCCTGAATAATCCGAATCTGAATGCATAGTCCGTAGGAAAACAGAGTCGGAGGAGCAAGTACAATTGTTTCCCATTACCATAAACAAGGAGGTATCATTCTCTTCCTCCGAGGATCTTATCTTGTGTATTAATAAATATGGAAAGAAGAGACGAGGATGAGGAGAAGGTGAGGGGGTTTTCTAACAAACAAATACTACAAAAACAAAGCAAATTGGGAAAACCCGCCTATTCTTATTCCGACCGAGCTTCCTCCTCCTCCTCCCTTAATTCAAAACAATATTCTTTTATTGATCTCGACTCGTGCAGGGACCTCCCGCTCGATATTAGATTGCGTAAAGCTCGGAGATCATATTTCCTGACAGATGAGAGATGCAAATCCAAAAAGTAAACCTTTCGTACGCATTCAATCTTTCAAATATATAAAGATATCCGATATCTCTAGCCCTGGATGGTATAGGAAATGCCAAGTAGTAGTATACTGATATGCAAAAATCTAACATGGAAAGTTCGAGCTCGTGTTTCACCGCAATTGAGAATTGGGACGCGTAGGGTACCTGGCAGAAATCAAGTAAAAAACCCGGCGGAGAAAGCATATTCCATTTCTTATGTTTCTCAATTGTCCATATGGCATAGGTAGTAATAGGTACTACTATATCTGTTACACTATATTGTATGCATAGCATAGGTATGATGCTCTAATTGTAAGACTGTATATTTCGAGCTTCCTGAATTTATTTCATAAAGAAATTCAACATTTGTGCCATTTGTTTTCAATGTGTTTCTTCCAACTCGCCAAAATCTGATTTCGTAGCCTCTCTAAAAGGAACTGGGTAGCTTCGGCTTGACTCTAGGGAAGAGTGAAATTGGCCATTTCAGCTCTGGTAATCCGGGAATCTGCATGTTTTTGCCGTGCCAAAATAGTGGGGGTTTTTGGCCGCTTAAAGCTCAAGCTCTCGCGTTCAAGGAGAGCGAGTGAAAGTCATGACCCTGCGAAAATGTGGATTCCTTTGTATATAAATTTCAATATATTCGAATGGGCTCAAAGGGAGATCCTTTCAGTTCATTCACTTTTAGCTCATTTCAAATTGGACTGGGATTTCCGCTCGCATTCATTTCCTTTTCCTTCACAAGACTCCCGGATTAATCCGGGCCGTCCTCAAATTTCACCTAATACTCAAATGAGTCGAATGGCAGCTAAAAGGTTTAAAAGGTAAACAGGCCTTGAAGGTTTCTAGTCCAAGAAATAATCCTTTGAAGCATGCCAAGAAAAAGTAGCAATATTATTAAATGGGAGATTTCATATGTACTCGAGACTCTTTTTGCGGATTAATATTGTAAGTAAGTTGGAACTGGAAAGAAATTGCTCCGTGTGCTAAAAAGTGTTTTATGGCTAATTTCAGCACGTAAATTTCTAATCAAAAATTCGAATTACAAAGCAAATTGCACCTTTTTCCCAATTGTACAAAATTGCACTCGCTCTCCAAATATTTTTCTACATGTAAATTCAAGGTATTTCGCAATTCTGCACCCTATACGCTTGAGTATGAGTAAATTAGCTCGAATTTATACGTTGTTTTCATATTATAAAATAGAGCAATTTGAGAATGTAGGTAAATCGTACATGTTTAGCGTAGAATATTTAAATATGATGATTTTAGAAGTAGAAATCGAGCTGTTTTGACTCGCAAGAAATTCCCCTAAATTAATAAGGATTCTTCAAAGCCATAAATTCCTATCTGTAGATAAGGATGAAATCGATAGGTTTTTTATTAAATGCTCTCGCTCTTAAAAGCAATATTATCTTATTGCGTATTTATGATCGAGGAAGAGTTTATTAGTTTATTGCCTTTTTATGAAGATGGCTTATTGCCGAAAAGTTAGCTAATTAAACCATCAGGTAGGAATGTTTTCCCCTTTTATTTACGACCGTCCGTATTGATTAGATTCATGGGATATGTGAGGGGTAATATCAAAGGTATCGTAGTACGAGTATATTAAGGACAGTCCTCTTCAGTAATTAATAAATGAATGTATCAAATTCCGAGAAATCCAGGATCAAATGTGAGTTAATTGGGAAAACTTGCTGGATCTACGCACTAGGTATAACTATCTGTAGTTAATATAAGTACATTTGTATTATTTATAATTGGAACAGGTTTTATTTGCAAAGTTTCAGGTCATAAAATGAATGTTTCAAAGCGAGGAATTTCTGTCTGTCAGGAATATATCTGTATTTTGATGAAATTCAATCAAATTCCTTCCTGCGAAAAGTTTTCCACTAAAATATATGGAATATCTTGGATGGGGATAGATGAAATATCGGGAAATATCATCGAGATTGAATTCAAAGTCAGTATTTCTGAAGGCAACTCATTCTACGATACAAGTACGAGTTCTCCTCCATAAAGTGTTGATTGCAAAGGTACTAGAGTGCATCTATTGTATTAATATACAATATACCTAGTCCGTAGGACGCCCTACGATATGATAGTCGATGGGATAAAGTCGGAGAAAGTATATTCTGTTTTTAGCTTGGAAAAAGATCCAGATCCAACTCTACTCGTAGAAAAGAACTTGCACAAAACACTAAACTATATGAACATCTATTTATGATTTTATATGCTTCTTATCTCGTAATGTTATTAGGGAAAAACCCGTAATAACACTAGCAATATCATCTTTTGTACTTTTGGACAATTCTCAGAATAATCCTCCCAATAAAAGCAAGCGGTTTAGATAGGGTTAATTCATTCAACAATATACTCTTTGTTTACTTTTCTTTCCCGAGTAGGAAAAAACAAGCCTCCTTTCTTAAATTACATGTGGCGGATCTTGTACGAGTATATAGGGCACTTAAAGAATACGAACAAACATTCAACATCCAAAACCCCTTATCTATTTTGCTTCTCTCAAGTGGGCTTATTTCTTCGAAATTCGCCTTGTAAATACTCAAAATCTCGGCTCTTTCTACGCTAAATGCGGGCATTAGCTTGAAAACAATGGGAGTTTGCAATTCCTTTGATTTTAAACAGGTTTTTAACGTTGAAGGGAACTCGAAATAACATTTCTAAATTTTTTGAAGAGCAGAAATTTGCTTAAATCGCATTCCGAAAAATTCTCGGCAAAAAACTAAAGGTTTTTAATCAAATTCAAGGGTCGCAAATTCAAAAACAACTCGAGGAATCAGGGATTTGAGAGCATTTGGGTGAAAGCCGTTTTGCGTACTCGTTATAACGCATTTCCACAATTTACGATCCCCTGTTTAAGGTGTAAAACCACATTTATTGACCTTAAGGTTCAGTTTTAGTAAACATAAAGTTGAGTATTTGAAGCATTTTCAGCACTCTACACCCATAAATGCTAATGATGTACATATTCATAAAGAAGTCAACCCCCCTTTCCCTCGGAGGCTCGGAGTATGCCAAAATCGGGGCCCATTTCCCCATTTTTAAGAAGATTTAAATGGAGTGAAACATGAGTTTAAGCCCAAAGGTGACTTAAGAGCCCAATTCCACCTTCCTGCTTGTTCAAAAACTCATTTCCCACACCGTGAATATACAATAACGGGGAAGATATTTCACATTTAAAAACTCGGTAAATGCTTGCTCTAATGGAATCATTGCATGCATTCGGTCAACAAGGAGGCGGAGATGTCAACGTGTACTAGTATAAGGAATTTGGGCCCAAAGTGAATTTTTAGCACTCGCAAATCTGCTTTGAATTTTATAGCGGAAGTCAACAACTGTTTGGGCCCCCCAAAAAAACCCGAGTACCTAGAACGTGCAGAGATGCTTACAAAAGATTTGTGTGCCCATTTGCTGCAGCCGAGAGTTGAGAGGGGCCAAATTCAGTTAATAATGGTGGCCCGTGTAATTTATAATGTTTTGTATTGAGTAATACACAGGCCGCAATTTTTCAATCTTAATAACTGGGGGGAAGGAGAAGAGATAAATAAAATTTTTATGGGATCGGAGGAGGTTGGGGGGGGGGGGGGTAGATAAAGGGGGTAAAGTTTTTTGATTCTTTTTATTAATAAAAAGAGGTGGGTAAGGCTTGCTATATTTCATAACAGGCCCTATATAGGCCACTGTTTGTAAATTACATCGAAGAGAAAAAGAAAAATCCGCAAGCCGCTCCGCTCTGAATATCATAAAGTAAACTAGGGATTTTTTGCAAAGCTCCTCTTCCTCCACTTCCCCCTTCTTTTCCAATAGATATAATGTAAAATGGCAAATGCAATTTCCCAAGAGTGGCTCCACAACGAATTTGAAAGTCACACTACTCCGAGGAAAACCCATTTCCCCTCTAATACAGTACTTTTTCTCGTGTTTTTCCACCGGGGGAGGATAGGATTCTCAATTCCAATATGAAATTACCTGGGGAGAAGTCAAGTGCCAATCTTTTCTTTATCCCCCAGCTCAAAAATATATTTTTAAACACTTGAGTCGAGTGAGTGAGACTCTATCGAGGAGTTGTGAATATTTTGAGAATGATTGGAATTTTGTATTGACGAAAAGAGCCAATTAAACTTAATTACTCCTCCATCAGTTCCAGCTGCCAATCTTTACTATGCTGGAGAGATGATTAAAATTCAAACTTGTGCTCGGGAGATCGAACGGGCTGAGTTAAAAGAATGTTTCGTGTTTAGTAAAGCGGCTAATGAATAAAATATAGCTCCCCTTTTTTTAGAGCCCCCTCCGAGGAGGCGGAGGAGGGGAGCATCGAACTGGAACTTCAAAAGGTCAATGCTTAGCAACTCTCATGGACTCCCGAGAGCTCCTTCATTAAATCCTATGGGGTGTCGCATAGGGTGCTATAAACATAAAGACTCCGACTCTCATTAGCGAGGAAATCATTCCCCCCTTCGCTCTGTTCCTTAACTCTTAAATCAATGCTACGATGAATTATGAAAGCTTGGAACAAAAGTAAAACACCAAACTTTTTGGAACTTTCATCAGCTCTCAAATATAAAACTACAAACCGGAGCTTTGAGCAAAAGAGTAGGGGGAAATCAATTATGCGCACATTTTTACGAGTTTATGACCTGAAATTACCCTTGGTTTTAATCTCCTGCTTCCTCTCTGTATTCTGAGGATTAAGATCTTCGTGTCATTTGAAATTCAAGGGAGTTTTTTTGTGTGCTACAGTCATAAAAGTGTGTGCACTTTTTGTATAAGACTGTGTGTATTCGCAGCATTTCTGAAATTCCGAGTTTAGATGAGACTTGCAGATAAATGGCTTATGAATTTGTTATTTAACACCCTCGTTTCAGAGCGGCCTCTCCAGACCCTGGCTGGCTTATTGCATGAGTTGGAGCATTGAAGCCTTTTGCTTTGAACTTGCTATCCTCCCCGTTCTATAAATTCAGAGTGAACCCGAGCTATCCAATTTACTTTGAATTGCGGCATCGAGCTGCGTTTTCTACTCGGAGCCTATACCATGCATATTTCATATGTAAATACACGCAAGTCCGGCGGTTTAATGAGCCCAGATTATCACGCTGGTTTGCTTTTTTGGCTTGGCTCCGGCCAATTTGCCGGGTTTGGCGAGTGTGAGGGTTTAATCGAGTCTTCACTGCAAGCTGTACCCCTCCAGAACCCTTGAAATCCTCGTGTTCAATGTGCAAGGAACCGCGAAAAACTCCAAGTGAATAATTTCATGATCTGAGGATGAGAGCAAAATCTTCCTCCCAAAAGTCTGGTCAATTTTGAGCTTTTGAGAGGGATTGGGAAATCATCGGGAGGGTGCTCTCGTAAAAACTTGTGCTACGAGCTACTGCTTGCCTCTGATAATTCCCAATTCTCTTTGCTAGATATATATTCCTAGTATTATATGGGAAACAATGAAGTTTGGCTCTCGCTTATGTGCTCGGCTGGCTTAAAAGCCCAAACTTTCTAATGGTATATAAATAAAATACTTTGGAAAGCCATACAGAACGCGTAGGAATGAAAAGAGAAAAGTTTTTAGGGGGAGAATGAAGCCGAGAGACTCGTGATTTGATTCCCAACCTCATTCCTATGTGCTCAGACCGGGCCTTGTCAAAACCATCTGACTCGATCTCGAGTGAATTGTACGGACTTTGAGTATTTGAGTTTCTCCACCGAGTTTAACCTTTAAAAAAGCATAAAAAGTGGGAGATTATGAATATAGTATGCGAGGAGTGAAAGTTTGGAGAGAGAGAGAGCTTTCTTGATCATCAAAAATTAAGTTAGAGCTTAACTTGGAGCTTGAGATTTTTCACTTTTCCCAGGACGGCTGGGCTCCCAAAGATGAGGGGATCGCACAGAATTCAAATTCAGATTTGGTTCACTAATGCTTAAAAAAACTCGGAAAAATATCAAGAAAAATTCTTCGGCTTGTCTTCCCCCTGATAAAGATGAATTTTTGTTCGAGAGGAAAGTTCTTTCCCTAAACTCCCTTAAGAACCTCAACCTCCTCCTCCACACAAGTCTGTTTGAAAACTTTAAATTAGTAATAAATCTCTCGAAAATGATTCAAACAGTTTGGTTTGCAGCCCCTGAAACTCTTGGGAGAATTCACACCTAAAGTAAAAAGCATTTTATTTCACTTTTGGAGAAAAGAAGCCGCTCTCCCCCAAAAGGTTCCCCAACTTGCTTGCAATAAATTCCAACTAGAAGATGGTAATAAAGTTTATTTGAATTTCAAAATAATAAATGAGGGGTTCCAATCCCACCTTTCTCCCTCCGCGAATAAATGAGGGGAATAAGTGTGTTTTTATGCGAAAATATTCATTTCAACATACACTAAATGTGTCCCCCTGCACAAACTCAACACGCTTGCATTCATTTTGTCGGGGACTTTTATTTCTCTTACGAAATGTGCTTCTTAGCTGAGAAATTTAGCCTTATCTTAGCGAGAGTAGATAGGGGGGATCCTAAAGTTACTTTCAGATAGGATCTATTGTTAAATCCCTTTTGGTGCTCCCCCAATTCCACTTCCCCCTAGCTTACGAAATGTGCTGAATGCATTTGTAATAGCTTTGAAATTCCCCCCTGGTTCCAGGTGATGAAGCCCAAACTTGGAGGAGCGAAAGAAAGAAAGAAAGAAAGATGTGAAGGAGGAGGGTCATGAAAAAAGATAGGAAAGGGGACTAGCTTTAAGTTAGATATTCATATTTCCGAGGGAGGATGCAAACAATGAGCTCTAAAAATGATGGAGTTTCAAATAGGAGGATCAACCGAGGAGGAG
>JAAZTK010002339.1:0-11457 GCA_036507255.1 Megalothorax incertus | reverse complement strand
GAATGAAAATCTCAAAATCTCAATTTTTGAAATTTCAGTTCTCAATTACATGGGATCAAATGGGATTTGAGAACTGAAATTTAATGATGGGGAATCCTTAGTTAGAATTTTGAAGCTTTTCATAGAAATCGATTTGGAAACGTTTCTTTTCGCTACCTTATAGGAAGTTTTTTCTCATAAAAATCGTCGAACTATGCCTTGATTCTAACTACTTTGCGCTAACGTAAGCTTTATAGCACAATATTTGAGTATAAGCTACTACTTTATATCAATTCAATTTCCTTGACTTTCCAGACAGTTTCCTACTGCTTCCTACATACGTCACTAAGAATAAGCTAATCCTAATAAAATCCGCCACCATGAGATACGATTGTGGGTGTCTTCGGGCTATTTATGCAATTTCTTGAAAATAAACTTGTTACACATTTAAAACCTACTATTGTACAATACAAAACTATAAGCTTATCTGGTTTACATCTTGGTTTATGCAAAAAAAAAAATGACTATTAATTCATGATGCAGATGGATAATACAATTGTAAAATAATGGCTATCAAAATAGGAGATTTGGACCATTTATGATATAAAACACATTTATTCAAAAGGCACGGAATTTGCATTTTCATAAGCTGCTATAAAGTATTATTTTAGAATAAAGTTCAACAAGTATTTAGATCGAGCAAGGGGATCCATTAGATTCAGACTTTCAGTCCTGAAGAATCCTCTCTGCAAAATGGCTCCATCCCTGATATCGAAATTCCTCCGCAATTATGATCCATCGCTCCTTGGGCTGAATACAAAAAATATTACATATAATAGTATTTTAGATTCTTTAAAAGAGCTCATATCTGCACTAAAATTATACCTCTTTCAAGATCCCTCTTCCTACTATTATGATATCTGCATTCTTCTTCAAAATAGCTTCCTCAACCGTTGAATATTGCTGCCCCAGTGAATCCCCTCCCCTTTTGATTGCCACCCCCGGAGTAAATTGGAGGAATTTCTTCCCTTTGGCCTCCTGACTCTGGCCAACCTTTGTTTGGCTTACAAATCCTGCAACATATTCTGGAAAGCGTTCTCCAAGCTTCTCCATTTCCTCTCTGTAGGATGGGCAAGATGAGGAAAAGTTTCCAGCGGAGCTCATTTCGGCAATTATGACCATTCCCATTTGAGGGCAGACTCCCCCAATACCCTCAATGATACCAGGTCCAGGAAGACCGTGAACGGTGACGAAATTTGCCCACTTTGAAATTTCAAAAGGCTTAGAGAGGAGCTGTTTGACCACAGTTGAGCCGATGTCCGCAAATTTTCGGTCTTCCATCACGAGAAAGTCATCCCTTTTACTCATTTCAGCAAGACGCCGACGGAATTCGAGCACCTCCGAATAGTTTTCAAAGTTGAGGGTGTCCATGTGGGTTTTTACCAGACATATTTTGGGGCCAAGGTTCTCAACCGCATAGAGTACATCTTTCCAGCTTTCCAAATCCGCCGATAGACACCTAGGGATAGTTTAACCATTTAGGAATAAATTAAAACTAATAAATATTAAAATTACAGGTTAGATTTCTTCTTCCGAATGATTTCCAAAAGCTGCTTCGAAGCTGGGCATGCGATCTTATGAGAAATAGTGATTAAGAATAGTTCATTTTAAATATATCTGTATGCCCACCTCTTTTGCCATTTCCTCAAACTTCTCAGAGAGCTTTCTTTCAAGAGAAAGTTGGGTTTGTGTAGTCTTTAGGAATTTTTCAGTTTCCTCAAATTGGAACCTGTAAAAATATGCAATTGAAACATACACTCACAAATACTGATATTGCAACTTACGAACTAATTAATTTTTCCTCCAAAAGGGTATCCAATAGCCTCCTAAGCTCGATAAGGGCCACCAATCTGATGCCATGCTTTTCCAGGTTCTCTTTTGCCCCCTGACCTCTGTCCAAAACGACGATGGCATCCGTAACCTGAATCCCAAATCTCCGTAGTTCGGTTGCCGTTTCCAAAATGCTTCCTAAAACACAAAGTACAATATAATACTAATCCTAAGTAGTAATTTATCAATTAAGGATTGCAATATTATACCTCCACTTGTCGCTACATCCTCCCTGGAATTAGAAAGAGTTTGAATTTTAATTTTAATAAAATAATATATAAATTACACAATCAAGCATCTATCCCCTTCGGCAAACTTCCCCTCGACATATTTCCCTGTTCCGTGAGTTTTGACCTCCTTCCTAAAAAATACAAAAATTAAAAAGTCAATTCAAAAATCCATTGATGATCAAACCTTTTGAAAAGTAAAGGAATTTGGTAGTTGGATGAGATTAGAGTGGCCAGGAACAGAGCAGTATATGGGACTCCACAAATCTAATGCAAATAATGCATTTTAAAATGTAAATCTGCATATCTCAGCTTGTATTAGTATTACTATATACGTTTGTAAATTGTATACCTGCTTAAATTCAAAGTCTTCCCTTTTGATTCTACCCCAGATCTCTTGACTGACAATATTCTGTTGAAAAATGAATATTGGATGAAATACTAAACTTATTACATTGAAAACTTACAAGAATCTCCGGATGGGAAACAAGTGTTCTCAGATCGAAATAGAATGGACTTGTCAGACCAGATTTGAGCTCAAATGATCCAAATTTTACAGCTCCAATATCCTGGAGGGCTATGATGAGATGCTTTAGGCCCTTGTAGGTCACTTCTGAAGGAGTTGGTAAGGTCATTTTGCGGACTTCTGCAGCAAGAAGATTTGCTAGTGTGAAATAATAAAATTAACGAATATCAAATGAAGAGTCTAAATTTCTAAAATCAAATGGGCATAAACATTAGGGTGTCAAGTTCAAGTTTATATTAATAAAGCGATAATGCCTGTTATAAATATCCTCGGGAAAGGCAAAGGATTAACTCAATATACCGAGTACTGGTATTGTATATACTAATAGCCTAATATAATTTAGGTACCTACCTACTTGGTCCATACTACAAATTGTAATATATCGAAAAAAGAGATAAGGAATGTCAACGTTGACTAGACCAACCTAATCGGGTTTTGGATTCATCTTTATTCCTTCTCCGTTTCTCCAAAAGTGTTTTTACTCCGCTCATATTTATTGGGTTTATTTGACGAATTGAAATAATAGATAAGGAATTTTATTAAATAGATAAATAAAATAATGATAAAATAAAGACAAGAACTGACCTTTAACAGCCTGACTATTGACTTTGCATTTACAAACTTCTAGGCTTATTTTCACGCACTTTGTTCTTATTCAAATTACAATAAATGTAAATTAGCATATTCTCAAAATGCCCTATTTGAACGGTATGAAGATTAAACATCCTCTACAGAAGAATCAGATGCATAAGAAACTCGTTTGAAATTCCTTTAAGAAATGACTAAGGATAAGAGGCTCAAGGAGTATATCGTATAAGCAAATATTACAATACTAGACTTGTGTTAAATAATATTTGAGTTTAAAGCTCATGAATCAGTATAAAATGTTATTGCTCTGTAATCTGTTTATAGCAAAGTCAGATGATTTGTTTTATATTTTAATCAAGTTTATTCACTACAAGCTCAGAAGCTATTAAAGATTGTTTACACAAGTTTAGACATTGATTGTTTGTTCGCATAATCTCAATTAGAGTGATTTAAGATTTCTTTTTAATATAAAACATAAGATATTCAATTAATCTCCCATTTCTAATTTAAAGTTCATCTCCAATTCAAAATGATTCTAAAAATATATTCGCTTTTCCTCGGCCTAATCCTTCTTCAAGGGTCAAATTCCCAATCACATGAAATCGGTTGCAAAGACGAGATGGGGAATCCTGTCGAATGGTGAATTATTACAAAGTATATTGCATAATATTCATTAAACAAATCTATTTATTTCAGGTTCATTCTTTACAAACTCCCAAGGATTTCAAAATCCCCCGATCCTTTTATCAAGCGAGGAGTCGGGTCTTTTTACATAACGAGCAACTCTCTTGAGCAGTGGACAAAGTCACTCAAAGGACTTGATGACCCAAATTCAATTCTGGGACAAAATACACGGCCACTCTGGACAAATTATACCGTATTTTTTGGTTTTTAGATTTTAATTAAAATTAGCTAATTATACACTTTATCTGCAGTCAAAAATCTCGGTTCTGTACAATGATCAGCCTCCCAACCAGCCCTTTATCGACAACAATGGTCACACAAAAGGTACAATTATATATTTAATTAAACAGATCCTGACTTGATTGATTCAGGAATAATTCTTGCCACTGAATCGGGGGGAATTTGGATCCAGCATTCTCTCCCGCATTTCCCTGATGCCTCTTTTCCATCATTCAGCTTCCCCAAAACAGGTTACACAAATGGCCAAACCTTTTTCTGTATGACCCTTGACATTGCCAAGATTGACAGCCTTGGTCAAATCCTCCTCATCACAAAACCCAACATTTATTCCTATTCAATACCGGACCCCTTGGCCAGACTCATCCCTAATCTGGAGAATGCCATACAAAGGAAAAAAGGGCAAAAAGTCCTTCCCTTCAAAACCCTCCATCTTGATGTGAGCAACCTTAATTTGATGGTATTTGCAAAGGGTCCGAGGTATCTTGCAGAAATCTATTCGGAATGGGTATCCCCAACCCTCAAGACTGGACTGGATGTCCAATCTTGGCTAAACGGACCGAATGCGTACCCTTCAAACTGTTCCTCAGCCTTCCAGGTCCACAACAATGCTTTGAACAAAGTCTCTAGCGTAGATTTCTCCACCCATTCGGACCATTCCAAATGGGCAGTTGGCGTCGATAAACCCTTTACTTGCATCTCGGATTTGAATCGAATGGTTTGCATTTATCATATGTGTAATAAGTCTAATTCTGTATATCTTTAAACGTTAGGAGCATCAAAGGCAAAGGGGCGGAGCAGGTATTAAATTAATTGAGTTAATCATGCCCTGACTATCTTATGACTAATTAATCATTATCTATTTTGTAGCACTTTGCACCGCAGACAAAAGGATCTGGAAATTGTTCAAAGCGGCTGTTGAAGAGACCATGCCTTGTCCCAAGCCATCTTAAGAGGAAAAGCGTCCTAACGAGCATCCATCTATATTTATTCTTTACTTATTAACTCTTATATAATGTGCCTAATTAAAACTCATAAAAATCCCTAGAAATAAATCGTTTTTATTGTGGGAAATTGTAATTTATAACGAAAGAGCGCCGCATAGTAAACAGTCTGCCATCGGCAATTCGACCTTTAAGAAATCGAGAACTTTATTTAAGCATTGAACCTTCCCCGTACGCAAGAGTCTAGGATTCTAGATCATGAAATTATACAAGAGACTGGCAAAGAGATGGAAGACCCGCTTTAAGAATTTTAATTGTGCTCAATTCTGTAAGGATCTCCCGGCTCTTATATTTTTCTCCATCCAGCTAAATCGCCTCCGTCCTGCTTACATTTATCATTCCTCTGTAAAAATTATACTAATTTCATTCACTTAAAAGTTTAATCAATCCATCTCTCTCAAGGCGGAAATAGCTGTGGGGAAAAAAACTGCAATCTTCAATTATTTTGTGTATCGGATTTTTCACGTCGTAATCTACATGTATCTGATTGTCACTTACCTCGGGTCAAGTACGAGTCCTTTATTATTTGAAGTAAGAATTCAATTTATATGATCATTTGGATCTTATAGTATTATATTTATTTTGGGACAGTTTTGGATTCTGGTTGTCCTCTGCATATACTCGGGCATTTCTTTCCTGGTCCTCCTGAGGTCTACGAAGAGGAGGAAGGAGAATTTTGCAAAGGGTCTACCTGGACCTGTTAACTTTTGCGAAGATCCTCCGCTTTTGCCGAGAAATCGCAAGAAAGTTAATGGTCAGCTTTAACTTTCAAGCAAAAATCTCAAAATGATAATTCTTAAATTAATCTTTGCAGATATCGAGGTGGCTGGAAATCAAGTAGAAATTCAAAACAAGTCAGGGGTAGAGCTGAGAAAAGTCAAAAGGAAGCAGAAAAAGGAGAGGAATAAGAAAAAGATTGGGTGGCTCTTTGTAATATGGCTCTTATTCAACCTGGCTTGCGCAAATTGCGTTGTCGCTTCGATGGGGTACCTTATCGCTGGTTTCCAACCTTGTAAGGGTTCAAAATGAGACCTTAATGAATGTTTAATAAATTGTATTCTTCTCACAGATAAAGATAACAAAACTGAGCCTCTGAGCGAAGGATTTCCCCTATTTGTCCCACTTTCACTCTCATTGATTCTTCTGGAGCTGTTTACAGTTGGATTCCCTCTAAGGATTATGCATTTCATCTATCCCATATCCTTAACGAGTGTTTATATTCTTTGCACGTAAGTCCGAATTTCCGAAATAATCAATCGTAAATTCGTAATCAAAGAACCTGTGTATGTAATTCTTTAGGTTCATTATTTTTAAAACGAGTAAAGGAAAAAGGATCTTATATTCGAATCTCAATTGGAATAAAAATACAAATGCAGCTGTCTTCTCGGTCCTCCTTATCCTTTGGGTCTTTCTAACTCATATAATCCTGGTTGGATTAGTTCATGTTCGAGATATGGTTGTACTATTTAGTAAGATTTGCCTAATCTTTTATAAAAATTAAAAATCAAAATGCCCCCCTCAAAGTTAGGACGATGAACAAACAAAAAAGAATAAAAGAACAGCTTTACAAAGATATCGAGGAGGATGTGGACGACATTGATGAGGAAGAGTACAAAACGAAAGCTGAGAAATTGGAGAGGATGATCCAAATTCTGGCAGCTCAGAGGCATCTCAAAAGGACTATAATTAAAGTATTCGATTCGAACACGAAAGAGTTCATCTATAAAGAAGTCCCAGCCAAGTCCAACATTGCTCAAACCATTAAAAGTCAACTTCAAGAAAGGCAAACAGCTCGGGCTGAAAAGAATGCAAAGTTGGAGAAGGGTGCAGATGAGAATCTGGATTGGAATGACCCTAGGATGCCACTGAAAGAATGGTGGTTTGAAAACTTGGGTAAGATTTTCTGGAGGGAATTTTGATGAATTAATTTAAAATGGAATTTAAAAATATCAAAATTTATAAATTCTTAAAGATTTGCCAACTGACGAAGAGAAAGTAATGGGAAGGATTCCAGCCATGCGAAATTATCCATTCAATTTCCCACGTGAAGCCAAGCCAAGGCTTTCTCGGATGAGTCGCGAAATGCTAGAGTCATTTGGGTATAAAAACGGGGTCCCTGAAGAACATCACCTACGGCTTGTACAATATCACAAGGATGTCTATTTAATAAGAGTGGAGCCCATGAGTGAGGCAGAAGAGCTGAGGATGCTTGAGATTAGAAAGAAAGAGGCTAAATCAGAACAAGCTGAGAGAATAGTTATTGAGGATTATACAGATGTAGAGCTAGATAGGAATAAAACACAAAAGGCTCCTGAAATACTAGTTAAAGCTGCTGGTCTTAGGAAGAATAGGCCTGTTAAACTGAGAGATAAGACTTTACAATAATTGAGAAACTGATGATTTAGAGTATTTGATTTTGTAGTATTTAAGATAAAGATATTTAATTGCGACGTACAGATATAGTATCAAAAGATTTTTAACTTTTTACAATAAAGGTAGCTCTATAATTAGAAAATACTGCTTATTAAAAGGGAAATGTATAAAAATTGACATTAAGTAATTAGATACTAATACTTTTTTACAATTTAAAAATGTCAAAAAGGTTGTTCAGATTCTCATAATTGAGCTTTAAATAGATTTATCTTATTATTTACACTGCACTGGTAAAGACATTTCAAATTATGTGAGAGCTTCTCCTTTGCTAATCTGCAAGATTAAAAATTTAATACACTCAATTAATTAAATGTTCAAATTGATTAATTTATAAAAATTCCTCACCCAAGCCTCCAAATATTCAATCTTTCTTTCAAGGCTTGTCAATCTTTCATTGAGGATCGCTAATCTGCTCCGACAGCTCAAATCTGTAAAATACACAGAATAATTATGTCAATTTCATATCTTTGCATAATCTTCTAAGATAAACTGTCAATCTGAACTTGGTGCGAATTTATTTTAGAAATAATTAATAAATTGGACCAAATACGGCAAAAGTAGGGATTTTAAATACACTTTTCAAGCTTACCAAATGAATTGAGGAAATCTGTTATTCTTTTGATTGATCCAGAGATGACTTCAATGTATTCTCGAGTCTAACCCAATAAAATCAATCTCGATTATATTCATTTAATTAAGCAAAATTGCAAAATAGTACCGCCCAGTCCCCTTGAATCTGCTTTTGAAAATCCTCTCGATGAGGAGCCCTTGACATTGACATCTTGACCTGCAAAATAAATAATAACACCATTAAAATCAATCATTATAAACTTTTTTGGTAAACTAGCATTTAATTAATTCCCAAGTTCAAAACTTGACAAAATCGAATACAAAATCAAATTCAAAATAAATCGCAAGTTTAGATCTTTGAAATTACACCCTTTTCACGGGCTATATATTAATGCCAATTTATTAGGTACCTTAATTAGATGTTGCAGAACAGGATGAAGAACAATCTGAGGCTTAATGAGCCTTTTTAGCGGAACAAAATGGCAAAACAATTACAATTAATAAAATATTTTGATAGTTTTGATCCCGAATAAAGTGCTATATCCAGCGAATATAAGGAGGGAGTTGAGTCATTCAAAAGCCAAAAGTTGTAAACAAGAAGTGTCAAAGATCTGTCAATTAAAATTTAGTAATAATTAGGTAATTAAGCGTGCCAATCCTTCCATTTTGTGTTCAAATCAACTTCCGGTTCCTCCTCAAGAATCTCGACCAGTTGCACAAAGGTAAGAGTCGGTTTTTTATGAAGTTTTTATTGGATTTGCATTTATCGGTTTTTTATTTACGTTTTGAAGTTTTGTTGGTTTACCAGCTATTCTTATTACTTATTAGTTATTACTATTAGGTTTAAAGTTAATTTAACCTAATTAATTAGTATTACTAATTAGTCAATGGTCATAATGTAGGAGGATTTGGATAGAACTGTTTACATTAAAAACAAGACGTATTTTGAGTAGAATTCAATTATTCAAACCATTTAAAATTTTAAATTAGCCTTACATTATATATCTTTTACGGAATTTCATAATAGTCAATTTGCACCTAATTAGTCGCAATGTCATAATTAAATGGACGTATTTTTCCATAAGATAATGAATTAGAAAGCTAACTCATCCTTAGAAGCCATTGTGTCATTTGCATATTTTAAAGATTGGAAATCAGTACAATGCATAATTAAACAATTACAATTAGGTACTTTAAATAATCACACAATTACATTTGTAAGGAATTCAATAAACGATACATGTACATACGTGGGCAAATATGGGTCAGTTTTTTTTAGAAACAGCAATATTTTGCAATTCCTTACCTAATTAACTTGATCCTATCTTAGATATTAATGAATCATGATCAAAACTTAAAGTCCAATCTTTAATTACAATAGAATGTTAAATGTAATAAAATCCAAAATAAATTAAACATATTAATCTGATTCTGACTAGATTTAATCATTTATGGTAGGTACTATTCTGAATTGAAGAATTGATCCAAAGCGTATCGTAAGAATAAGTACCCAACTTGAGTGAGTCATATTTTAAAATAGGTACTCGTATTTGTAGGTACTTTTTCCAAGAACCTGGTCGAAATGAGCTTTCAATGTAAATGTATCTTCAATCGTTTTAATTCAAATATTTATCTTCCTAAAATTAGTTCATATACAAACATGCATGTGTACAAATATAAATGTTTTTTATATGGTTAGAGTACGAGTCTCGTATTTGTCATAATTCAAGTGTTTGAATAATTAATGAGTTTGAGGGAAATTTTATTTTCATCTCAATCCTCGAATATTAAACACATTACATTTACAATCTGATACAATTTTGGGTCTACTTGTAACTTACACCATACTCGTATCGGTATATCTAAACCTCTAAGGTCTAGATCTACGATAACATTGATTCAAGTATACCTAGTTTACCTACGGAAGGTAATTAGAATCAAGCTAATCTGTTAGCATCTTAATATACCTTTACATTACAAGTACTATGCTGGTTTAAAATTCATAACATAACATAACATCGCGTAATGTGTTTGAGATAAATATTTAATTATCCTTTCTTCGTGAACTACGTAATAGAATAGTACTGTCTACCACCAGAGTAGGAATAATAATCCAGGTATATTGAGAAATTACGAGTTTAAAATGATTGGTAGGTAGGTAATAAATATACCCTATTGGCAGGCAGTTCGCACTTGTTTGAAATCATTCATTTCACCTTTCAGTTTATATTCAGTTTATCCATAAACAGGTAATAGATTATTTTTCTTTCCATTTTATTTCCTATGTAAAATACATAAAAATTGGTAATGAAAAAATATACGCCTCTCGCCACTCTGTTCGTGGTTATTCCTGACTCGATTGGTAATTTAAAGTCCCATTGAATTAGATATAAAACAGACATTTGGTTGTAGTATTTCCTCATGAAAACATTTCAAATACAATTGAACAAATTCAATATTTGAGAAGAGAAATCTCCTACTAATATTCTTTAAATTAAACGTTCTTTTTTTTCAGGGAGAGAAACAGGAAACCAAATTGGTAAGAGATACCCCAATCGCCATTTCTTTTACTATTAAATTTATTAAAATAATACAATATTATTTAAAATATATTTAAAAGTTGGATTTACCTTTCATTTAATTCAAGTGTTCTGCTGACGCATTTTAAAAAGGTTTTAATCGCATCTTTATCACATTTAAAGGAAGTTCAGATAGGGAAAAGTCTGTGAAACGGATAGAAACTTTGATTGTTGCATTTAAATGTTTAATGTTGGATGTTAATAGATAAATGACCTCAAGAAAGGAGCAAAAAGGTCAGAGTTCTGTCCAGTGTTTTTCTCCCCCCACATTTCTCATCATTAGTGTGAGAGAAATACTTGAAATAACCGAGTTTATGAGTACTATGTACGCGATAAGGAGCGGAAAAAGCTTTCAATCGCCCTTTGATTTGCCCATTAGCACTCATGCTAACAGCTAAATCTATCAAAGTACTCTTACTACGTCAAGTTCGAAGGAAATACTCTCTGCTCATAACTATTAAGCTTAATTTTTAGCTCTAGATTTGATTCCTGAGCAGCCCGAAGAGTCAGTCAGTCAGAGGATGTTGGGGAGTTCCATTTAAAAAGAATAAATACCCTACCCCTATATGAACTGCTCCTCATTTTGTGAGTAAGTGGGGAAGGGAGAGAGCTAGCTATCCATACCTCGACTTGTGTGTATTACAGATAGTATACCTAGACATCTTACAAAGATACTCCGAGGGGATATTCTGCAAACTTGTAAAGTGTATTGCATAAAACAATTTGTGAGTTAAAAGTTG
>JAAZTK010002338.1:0-11461 GCA_036507255.1 Megalothorax incertus | reverse complement strand
TAAAAATATAAATCCAAATACAACCTATTGGTATTTAATAACTAATTACAGTGCAATTAAATAGATTTGAATAAAGTTAAAATTATGATTATTAGCTCTAAATAGTGGGATAGGGGAATAAAAATTTTAAAAGTGATGCATTTACAATAATTAAAACATTTTGAGGATTTGATATATTTATTGCAAAAAATATTTCTACAGATAAATATTAATGGTTTACCCTCTGTGGAAAGAAAAATAGAAAATTTCCCACGAGTCTATTTATAAATAATTTTATATCTAAAAACTAAATCCAACTCGAAAATGTAGCTTGTTATTTGTAGATTTTTTATATAGGATTTACTCGTGTTCTGAATGATCTGAATCAGAATCAGAATATCCAATGCCTTGTGTTCTAAACAAGGACAATGCTTTTCGTTTCATGTCAACTGTATTTAGGGCAGATTTAAAGGATTCTGTCGTGTACAATTTATGACGCTGAGAGAGGAAATTCATTTGTCTTGTTTTAAAATTCCTCTTTGAAAGGAGAGCAATTAAATAGTGAACAAAAGCAATCTTTTTCTTCACAATATTTTTTTTAATCCCTTTCATCTTCTTCTCAGACGATCCATCAGTGAATATCATGCTCCATTCTTTTGATCTTTGAGCAATTATAGCTTTTATAACTTTATTAGTGTATTCTATTTTCATTTTTCCAGGTCTTCTCTGATGTTTAAGCGAAAATAGCTCATGATCTTTATCAAAATTACTTAAATCAAATTCATCTTCATGCTTCTTTACAAATTCAATCCAATCTTTGTAATCAATTCCTTCAATTGAAATGTAAAATGAATCTAAGAAAATAAATATTAGTAAAAATTTAAGAGAGAAATATAATAGTACCTGTGTCATGAAGAATTAAATGTAATTTATCTCCAAAATATGGTACAAGTATCTCGTACATAAATCTGTACATAATATATTTCGCGTGTTCAAGTACAACAGCACCCATCTGTAAATGAGAAATTTAGATCTGTAACAAATGAAAAGGATTTTTATATTTTACCTGGATCGGTGAATTAAATTCTACCGAAGCCTTTCTGCATTCTGTTTGGGTCACATCAGGGGTAAGAATTTCAAAACTTTCAAAAAAGAGAGATCTGCAGATCCTCCTCGCATCCTTCTCATTTGTAATTAACTCAATTCTTTTTCGCTTTCTTACAGACATAGCAATCCTCCCAAACGACTATCCAAAATTCTAATTTAGTTTAAATGCGAATGATAAGTTAAATATCTTACAGCATTAGCTAAAAGCTTGGCAATAGCTATTAAAAATTCCATATTTGTAGAATTTCTCAGACGAGTACATCTCTCAATCCAGCATTTAAATACAGTTGTTTGATAAAATTCAACAGCCCAATGAATTTTTGTCGGTTTAATTCCCAATTTACAGTTCAATTGGAAGTTGTGTAATGAAATTGTGTATTTTTTTCGCTTTCTAAAAGTAGCAGTTAATTTTTTTTGTGTACTGCCTTTGAAAGCTTTCTTTTGATCATTTGACAAATCAGAAGGTCGAACTTCATAATGTTCAGGAAGGAGGGGAAAAAGATTGGTTTTCTGACGAATATTTTTCGGATATGTAAAATCAGCATTTATAATATATCCAATTATTCCATTTGGATTAATAGTATTAAAATCCATGTCATCAAGTTCCTGTTGATCATCAATTAATCGAAATCCTCCTACTGGGAGAGGCATGCTCAAACTAGATTTAAAATATAATTTTATAAATTTTAATAAATTAATAAGACTCTAATTACCCTTGACCGTAAAGGTTTGATGCATCCATTGCAACTAGTACAACGGGCGGATCGATTGAAGGTGTGGGAATATTTCTAACAAAGTTGAAATCCTTATTATTTTCAATTTTTCTCGCATTTTTTCGTTTCATGCAATTAGTTTCATTTGAAAAATCAGACAGCTCATCAGACGACTCATTAATAGAAATTACACGTTTCCTTTTCTTAGTCGGCTTATCAAGTTCTTTTAATTCTTCACGAATATTTTCAGGTTCACTCTCACTAGACAATGCTCCAACTATTTCATCGTCATCTACAAAAGAGCTTTCGTATCCATCTTCGTTTTCATATTCGTTATGAAACGGGCTGAGTGATCCATCCAAAGATATAAGGTCATCGCTCTCAGTTGATTTAATTTTTTTCCAAAGAGTAATAGGATTTGGGTAAATACCATGTCCATGGTCTGCTCCTTCAGGATTAGGACCATATTCTGTAATTCCCAAGCTTCCTAATTTTTCCACCTCTTCATCGATCAAATTTATAATTTTTGAAAGGCATATATTATCTACTTCCTTTGGTGTAAAAGTTTTTTTGAGATCTGGTTCTAGTCTTTTATAACCATCAATTAGCTCGTGATTTGCTATTCCGATTTTCCTATCCCCCACTGTACTTAGACCTCCTAAATAATTATGAGGAATAAATTGAAATAAATGGTTAATTATAGAAAGGTCATTTACCTCTAATCATGCCCTCAAATTTAGTTAAAATGTGATATTCCCCTTCGGTTAATAATTCAATATCTGCATTTGAGACTTTCAACATAGCTTGGTAGGCAAAACCAGGTAGACTGACAAAATTTGTAAGATCCAATTCAAATTCTTTGTAAAGTTGCTCATGCAAAAATAGAAGAGCACAAAGGAGTAAAGCTGAATCGGTTAAATTGTAGATCTAAACACAATATTAATTAAACTCAAATATTCAATTTTTATTCGAGAAAATACCTGTAAATATTGTGCCATATTGGTACACTTAAATGAGGTCCATACTGCAAGGCTATTATTGTACACCTCATCACTAATATGAGAGTCGTTCAACGATGAATAAAAGCTTGATTTTGGAGACATTTCTGTAGCTGATATTAATGAGTTCAAATTTGAAAATTCTTCATAAGGAAAGGATCCTTTTTCTTCCAGGAGAGAGACATCTCCAAGCCCATTCTCCTGTTTCAAAGCAAATATATCTTTAACTAGAGCAAAATGTTCCCTCCCCGAGGATTTTAGTTGCTGTGTGACTTTTTCCAAAGATGCATTGGCCAGAAATCCCATAGAGTCAACAAATTGTAGTTTTCCAACTTGTAAAAAGATGTATTTCTCTTTGCTTTTATTTATAGAAAACACTTTATCATCTCTTGATAATCCCTGGACAAGGAATTTGACGTCGTAATTTAAATTGTGGATGAAGACTGCTAATTTTTTACATTTATAGGCTTTCCGATTACAAGAGGGACATACAACACCATAAACCTTTCCTGACACGTGGTCGTGATGAACAAATCGTTGTGAAATCTCTGGAATATAACGCAGACAGCTTGGAATTTCACACACAGGATGCCTGTCTCTGTATATTTCCATTCTTTCCCTATTCCATCCATGCTTACTGAGAAGCTCTAATTCGGGAGATAAAAGATTAATGTCACAGTTTAGATTAAACATTAATTCTTTCATAAGAGCTTGACCCTCTCCCAATCCTTCTCTCACAACTCTTATTTTTTTGGTATAGATTTCTGCAATTACATAGGAATACGAGACGGGTGTATGGATTTTTTTATAGTTTGTGTATTTTGCTGCAGGAATCCTTGTATCAGATGATAAGACCTCTAAATCGAGTACACAAATAAATTTTCTTCTCATCATTAGATGGATTGAATCGAATTTAAGTCTTGTCCCAGGCTTAGGCATTCTAGCAATTTGAATTCCGTATTGAGAGCATTCCATAAAATGTAGATTTCGTGAATATTCATTGGAAAAAGCTGTTCCACATTTGTAGCACAATATACTGAGAGGCTGTTTGTTTTTAATCTCTAGGAAATTGTTTAAGTTCCTTATTAGAACATAATGAGAAGTAGTTTTATTTTCCAAAAGCAAAAGATTCACAACTCGGGTCCCCAATTTCATATTCCGTGAACACAGACACATAGCTGGAATCCCTCGCTCGAGAATAAAAACATTTATTGCCATATTATTTTGTCGTTCTAATTTTAAAATATCACCAAAATTCACTGGATATTCAACTCCATCATCATTAATTTTGTCCCAAAATTTGAGATAAGTCTTTGGTAATTTATTTATAAATCTGTTGGGTTCAGGAAATTTTGCTGCTAGAAGACAATATTTGATGCAAAATTTATCTGTATTTTTTATATTTAGTAATGAATGACATCGATGATATGTAGGAGGAAGAGGGATATATTTTGTTCCAGGTCGCCTCGTATATTTCGATATATTAAAGCTTAATTGCAAAATTAAGTCTATAACCCAATTTGATGTCTTCGCTGTAAAATTCCGTAAATTCTCATCCAATTTAGCTGCAGAATCCTGTAGGAATTGTTCAATGTAGACTTGATTTGTTATTAAATCATTCGTACTTGAAAAGTATGTCTCATCATCTATTTCAATTTCACCCTCAGTTTCTTTTGAGCATTGGACTTGAATAACCATCTGGACTCTTATTGTTGTATATTCCTGGAAAATTGATGTAAAAATTTCAAGGATTTGGTCCCTCAATATATCTATTAATTGCCAAACATCTTGAATAAACAATGGCTCAACATCTGCAGAGTATATCATAAAATGTTCAAGGCTTCGAACCACTCTGAATTGAATATTCTCAAAAGGGTCACCACCTCCATGCTGATTGAATCCTCCTTCCTCTTCGCTTTCTTCATCATCAGTTGAAGGATTTTCATTTAAAAGATCATCAATTATTATATTTAAATCCTCCTCCAAATTCCTTGGTACTTGGAAATTAACATATTCAACATTTGCACCATCTTGCTCAAATATCCAATTTATTTCGTTAAATATATTTTGCATTTCAGGATCAAACTCTGGTGCTTGAATTTCGTGGTTGCCTTCTGGAACTTGTATTTCAGGGTCAATTACAGGAGCTTGTAATTCAAGGTTAACTTCTCCATGTACAGATTCCATATGAGTATCAATATCCTCCACACGCCTCCAACAAATTACACAAAAAGGAAAATTATCCATGATTGCTTACCTCTAAAAGAGACACTTAAAAACTGGAGGAAAAAAGAAATTCTAAGTAGTCTTCGTTTGCTTGTGAATTTACAACTATTACCACTCGAGCTCAACCCTAATCCACTTTTGAAAATCAAAATATTCTAACATAGCGCAATACCTCCTTTTCAGCAATATAGTGATATTTCTTCTCATCATTTCCTAATCCCTTTGGTGGAGCTAATCCAAGAATTATTTTAAAAGGAGAATAAATATGAAACACGTTTTGAAATATACATTATTTATAATCAATGTCAATTTCATAATGTCTTTTTGTTTTATTTTTTCTAAATCTCATCCAAAAACAATTTGAGTTGCGAGGTATTTTTTAAATTAACGTAAAGTGGTGAGAATATAATGATTGTAATCTGAAGTATAAAATGGTTATTAATAATTTTGTACTCCAGACCACAATTTTTATTCATCTCATATTCAACATGTCGGCTTATTTTAAACACCAAGAAAAAGACGAATGCAATGCTCCAGAGACTAGAATACAAAAGATTTGAAGTGTAAAGCATTTTGTATTTTACATTTTGGTTTATAACTAATGTAAAAGATTATATGCTTTCGTTTTAAATTTTTTTAAAGTCAAATTAACATTTTATATATAGTAACTCAACACAACACAGGTATAAAAAATGGAATTCTTCTGAAGTGTTAAATTTTAATAATAAATTTAACAGACAGGAGAATCCTACTTTTTATCTAATTCTGATCTACAAATTCTGTCCAGAATTATTCATTTTTGATTTCAAATATATGAAATTGACTGAGATATTTAATTTATAATTTTATGTCTTCATTTACTTCCATATTATGCAAAATTGCATATAATCTTGTTCTATGTTTAAAAATTTTATGATCCTGATATAATTATTAAATAAAAATATAATTTATAGATTATAAAATATCATCGATACATTACGTGGGATATAAAATGATATTCTTCTGAAGTGTTACATTTTTTTAAATAATATAACAGACAGGAGAATACTGCTTTTTATCCTATTCCTCTACTAAATCACATTTAAAGTTTAAAATTGCATATTCCAGTCTATTTCATTTTTGATTTAAAAATAAATGCAATGGACTGTGATATGTAATTTATAATTTATTTGTCTTCATTTACTTCGGTAATTTATATAAATCGTATACTTATTCTGAATTTATTTTAAAATTTATGTTTTTTTGCTAAATTATCCAACTCTATTCTTAATTGTTGTGCTACTTCTTTCCAATGCATAGCCTCTTGCATATAATATTCAGCCAAGTTCTTAAGATATTCCAGTTCTTTCTTCTTTTTATCTCGGTTAATTTTCGACATTTTAGCAGACCTTATAGAAGGATCACTTTTATCGCACTCCATTTCATATTTTTTAATTTTTTTACATTTGTTTCTAATAGTTGAAGTCCTACCTTCCTGAAGATCAAGCTTAGCAAGAAACTCAGCTTGATCAATAACAGGAGAATTGCTCTGTTTTTGAATTTCAGATGGAAGAATCTTGATGATCTTTATAATCTTGTATAATTGAGTATCATTTTGAGGTTCAATATTACCCTCCTTTAATAAAGAATTAAAATATATTATTAATAGCAAATTTAAATAAAACGACTTACAGATCGAAGTTGAACGTCCATAATAGAAATATTTCTCTGGTCTTTTTAGAAAGTGGCTCCTGCTTACAAGACGAAGATTTCGCTCTGTTCTTATATTCTGCTCTCTTTTCATATAATAAATAAAATTTCATTTTACTCCTATTCTATACTTTATAATCTTATATTCATCCTCAGTTCAGTATTAAATCGATACTTTTTATAAAAAAAAACAAACTATTTAAATAAAAATTTACAACATCTCAAACGAATTTATTTTCAATTATAATTCATTAAAATCGGTTAACAAATTCTTGCAAAAAATTGGGCCGAGATGTTAAAGTTTCCCAAGCCTCATTTAACAGACATCTCCTTTCATAATTTTTTCGTTCCCTCACTTGCATTTGTCCTTTATATTCATCAAGGAAATCCTTGAGGCTTGACATTTTAATCATATGAAACTCATTAAACTTGAAAGGTGCCCTGAATTTTTAAAAATAAGTTTACAAGATTAAAAATTTTATCATATACCCTACCGACAATTTGGACATCTAGGTATTCGTCTCAATTCTGGGCTAGTGCCCATCCGAACTCTTAAATATCGGAAGATGCAGGAAGAACAATATATGTGGCCGCATTTTAAGTTAACGGGCTAGATATAAATAAGGAATAACATTTAATTATAATTTTAATCAATTTTGACCAGATATGACATACCAAAGCGCATATATCTCTGCACAATTCACAAGAAAAATGCTTCCTGATAATTTGGAGGGGATCATTTAACAAAGTTTCCATCTTTTCTTTTGTCTCGATATCTAGTAAAATCTCTTTTTTCTTCATTTCTTCAGAGACAATTTGTTTTTCATCAGATTCATTAATTAAGCGATAGAGAACATCAGTCGTGGCCTTTTCTCCTTTAAATAAACAATAATACTTTACAACCTCATTTGCTCGTTCTCTTGCTAATGTTTTTGCTGCATCAAGTTCTCGGGTCAACCTTTATATATAAAAATGTACAAAATTATTTATTTTCGAATATGGTATTTTTTAATAATATTTTTAATAAAGATCTTGCCTATTGATGTGTTCAATTGATTCTAATGCTATTCCTTGGACCAGGTTTCCTTTTCTTTTTATATTCAAAGCTTTGTAAGTAGAAGGCGAATCAGGTTTTAAAAATTCCATTTTTGATAGACAAATGAATCGGAGTATGCTCGCTCGAGAATAGTTTAGGAGAGAATGATTAACAAAGTGTTTCTTACAATTCTCGCTATTTGATAACTCGCCTTTTGCATTCCAATGAAAGTTGATTTTAATTTAAAACTTTAATATTTTCTGATGATATTTTGAGAATAAAAAAGTAGTGGACGCCTGTGCTGCTAATTTTATAAAACAAATTCGTCAGATCAGACGTCATCTACTCACTTCTCCATTTTCAATCTTGAATTTACAAAATTATCCTAAACCAGGCAGGTGTCAAAATACTCCTGCAACTGTCGGAAGGAATCTCTATCATAGTTATTCACTTGCTTAAAGTATTTTCTCCCATGTATCAGCATGTAATGACTTTCATCTACTCCGATTTCAGGTACATGAATGGTCGAAACTCTTTCCCCTTTATACGTGTCACCTAATGAAAAACTTTCGAATCTTTAAACTACCTGACTCTCACTGATCCTCTCATCCCTCAACCAGCCAACAAGCCTCTTCATCTCACCGAATCAAGTAGCTACCCCTGCAAATATTGTGATTCCTCCTATCTAAAGATGTAGGAAAAAAGGAGGAGCAAAAAACTTGAATTGAAATTTACTCCTTTCGCTCAAATTTGATGCTCTCCTGCTTGTTTCCTATACAAGTTTTCTGAAGCAAATATTTGATTCGATCCACTTTTTTGCGTGCAAATTTTAACATTAAAATGAATGGCAAGAGATCGAGTTTTCAACTTTGCTTCAAATTTGGATTCATTTTTATTCACAAAGTTTCATAAAGAGTACATTCTTCGCACGGGATTAGAGAATTCCTTATCTGATATTATGAACTGGGTGTAAAGTTGATTACTAGCAGCGAATAAGATGATTTTTGATTTTTCATTTTATAACTCAAATTATTCTTCCTATATGGAATCCCATTTCCAATCCTGAATTTACAAAGTTATCTCAAACCAGTCAAGCGTCAAAAATTCTTACATTAAAATGAATGGCCAGAGCTCAAGTTTTCAACTTTGATCCAAATTTGGATTCATTTTTTTATTCACAAGGTTTCATACAGTTATAAATCACGCTGTAATTGTTCATAATCTTTCCTAATCTTTTTAGAAGGTAAAAAGGGTTTAGGTTGATTATTTATAAATTTATTCCATTCGGTTAATTTGTCAAATAAATTGTGGTGATTAGGATGAAGTTGGCTTTTATCTTTTATCTAAAATTAATAAAAAATAGATTAATCGATTTTATTAAAAGAATTTTATTATACCTGTATAATAATAGATTTTGCGTTAACAGAAATGTAAGGACTATCTTCATATTCTAATCCAAAACAAGAGTACATTAGCATTGTAATGTCCCCATCTTCGCCAATTTTGTTTATTTGTTGATTCCAAACTTTTATTAATATCTGTATTTTAAATTAATAAGTTTTATTTTAATTTCAAAATTCGAAAACAAACATTATTTCCATTCTCGTCTTCAAGATTTATTTCAGCATAAATATTTTCGTTAAATCTTTTGTAACATGGTTCATCTCTTAAAATCCCTAAAACATCTAAATTTATTAAAAGAAGTTAAAACTAATAAATTAATAAATATATCAAATAATAAATAATCTTACGGAAAAGGCCTTTCACTTTATTATTCTGCAATTGTAATATCGGAGTGATTTGTACCTCGACTTCAGAGACGGACATCTTATTTGCTCGAATATAAAACCTTGATTGAATTCTTTACAAACCTACCAATATAGTTTTATCCAGACAAGCTCTATACTAATTCCTAAACTCACAGGTCTCTGAATCTACACAACTCCATTTGAAGAAATATGATTCCTCCTATCTAATCATGTTGTAAAAAAGAGCTAGTAATTACTTCTGTTTGCTCAATTTGAAATTCTCTCACAATTACTATTATTTTATTTTTGTGGTTTAATAAAACAAAATCGAGCAGATTCGACTCACTTCATCTACTTTCATCCTCAAATTTACTAAATAATCTCATTGCATACTTCCTTCAACAGCCCGAATTATTGATGATTCTGATTTCAGGTACAGGAATGATCCAAACTCTTTCCTATTACATGCAAGTCTCAGAATGAAAGACCCTCCAATCATCCCAACTTGTACCTGACTCTCAGTAATGTCCTCCTTACCCAGCCTCTCTCCGAATCCACACAACTTCCTCCAAATCCGCGCAGCCAACTCCGAGAGAAATATGATTCTTCCTATCTAAATATGTAGGAAAAAAGGAGGAGCAAAAACTAGGATTGAAATTTTCCTCTTTTGCTCAAATTTGTTGGTCTCCTACTTGTTTCCTATATAAATTTTATAGAGCTAATATTTGACTCGATCCAATTTTTCGTAAGCAAATTCTAACATTAAAATGAATGGCAAGAGCTCGGATTTTCAACTTTGATTCAAATTTGGATTCATTTTTATTCACAAAGTTTCATAAAGAGTACATTCTTCGCACGGGATTAGAGAATTCCTTATACGGTATTCTGCGCCGGGTGTAAAGTTGATTACTAGGTACGAAAAGGGTGCTTTTTGATCTTTCATTATTTCACCCAAAATATTCTTTCTATATGGAAACATTTGAGAATTCAGCTTACCAATACTTTGCTGATCTCGCGCGTTCTTAAAAATAACCAAATGCTTACAATTTAAAGTTAAGGGTCTAGCCAATTTATCAAAGAAATTGTGTAACATAAGGATAACGGAAAGATTTCCATGTGAGGATGACCGATAAAAGAGATTTTGAATCCTGGGATCCTTTACAGCGGACTGATGCTCATCATCTATGATTAAAAGAGTTGGAACCGGACTCCCAATATACTTGTCTAGATCAAGAGTCGCCAAACCTTCGTTAAATATGATGTCTGGGATAGAGATTTTGAGCTCTTCGTAGAATTGATCGTAAATCCCATACACATAAAGCACTCGCTCCACTTTCGGATAAATTAAAATGTCTTTGCTCAACAAAATCTGCTTAGCAAGGGTACTTTTTCCACAACCTTATTCAAAAAATTAAAAGAAACTTTAATATTTTACAAATTTAAACTTTTTTAAAATTATTACCTGAACTTCCAGAAATGATCATTGTAAATGGATGATGAAAATAAGGGTCAAACTCTTGAACTTGCTCCATAATTTTTAAATTATTATAATGCAAAGTATTAAGTCTCACAAAACAGTGCAATTTCAATGTATATAAACAGGCTTTTGTTTGAGAAGCTTTACACTTGCAGTACAAGCACGTGGATTTGAAAAAGGGAAGCTTCAGCAAATCTACATGTTCCTATTGGGAACGCGCGTAAAAGTTCATTCATTTGTGAAAACAGGTTTCCCTGAGGCTAAACATTTCGTAGAAATATTCACGTATTCAACTCTTTAAACCTTCCCACAAAACATATTGTATGTCCACCAGCTTCACTTTTAAACTCGATGAGTTCTCATCATTCCCCATACAAAGGTGCTCTCATAAACAGCATTATTCAGAGGTAGATTTTTTTAAATTATCGATTATATTTATAAATAGTCTCGTGGGAATATTGCTATTTTTATTTCCACAGAGGGTTAAC
>JAAZTK010002337.1:0-11462 GCA_036507255.1 Megalothorax incertus | reverse complement strand
TTATATATAGATGGATCCAATTAAAAAAAGTTTTGTGTTCGTACCTGGAAACTTTGTTCAATGTCGGGACTCCAAACTCCTTCGGCGTCAGAAGATGACAAATCTTTATCGTCCTGAAATGAAATAATGAGGCTTTAATAACAAAATTCTTCGGCAAATCAATACCTAAATATAATTTGTTGTATTCGGGGGGTAACTTTGAAATGTCAATGCATTTATTTAATTAATAGAAAAGTGAATAGGTATAGTTAGTATTAGTACTACAATATAAGTATAATCGTAGGTAGGAAATCGTTGTAATGAAATGAAATATGATAGGTAAAAGTTATCGTAGAATTTTAATAAAATGATGTTTTCAAGCATCGTTTGCTGGGACCTTTTTAATATCTCATATAATATTTAATATTACTCACATCACTGACATCCAAGCTGCGGTCACTCCCCGCCCCATTGGTGTCTGGAGCGGGGACAGAATTCGGCGTCCAAGGCGAAGACAGCTTGCCGCTCTTTTGCAAAAACCCCAGTTTCAATCCCTGCAATTTACAACAAATAAATTAGATATTTCATTCTCCATTTAATTAGCATATACTAAATACTAATATAGTATCGTAGTAGTACTACAATACTATCGTCGTATGTTCATGAATCATATTCATCCGCCTCTACCAATTAGCATCTCTTTTAATGTACTCTCTGAACCCTACAAGTTTACAACCCTCCTCCTCCTCCTTTTGATTGCACTCACTGCCATTTTGAGATTATAGAAATTGTATATTTACATATGAGGACAAGCAACCACTTTAAGGGCTGCATGAAATCTATTTACTCTAGGCTATAGGACCGACCAAAAGGTACACCTCTCCAAGCATGTAGTAATATGTACTACGGATACTACCTCCTTCACTCTCTCAGGACAAAGCAAGAGTCCTTTTTACGAGTGCTCCAAGATTTCAGAGTCCTTTGTTTGGAGGACTGCATTTTAAGAGCCAAGAGCTTCGTTTAGCATTCAATGGATTATTTTTGGATTTGAGCAACGTGCCCTTACAAGAGTGACTGGAGCTTTTGGAACTTTTGCTCACTTGCTGCGAGCCCAGCTTCTCCGAAAAAGCCTCCAAGGCTCTATCTCTCTCTCTCTCTGCGGCGGAGGAGGATGAGCCCTTAGCCAGTCACAGCCGTGAGATTTCAAAGTCCTCTCCGTTTTTTCTCAGGAAGGGAGAGAGTGTGGAGGGCCTCGAGGCATTAACCAAGGCTCAGATGAAGGGCTCAGGAAGATAGAAGGAGGAGAAGCAAATCCTTTTTTAACTTACAAGAGAGCAAAGTCATCGAGCAAGAGATGAGGAGGAGGAGGCGGAGGAGGGGGACTGCATCTTCTTAAATGAGCCCCACTTTCAGGTACACTTGAGCAGGAGGATACCTGTACACTCTCCTTCGGAGGATCCTCATTTTGGAGGGAACAAGAAAATAGAGAGAAAGAGAGGACTCATCCTCCTCCGTTTAATGGATTTAGCTGGTCAGGTAGACTGACTAAGGAGCAGCTAGGAGCAGGGGTAGACAGTGAGGAGTACTACTAATACATATATGGAATATATTGAGTTATAGAATAGTAATATTATTCGAGTCCCGTGAGGGTGGTTAGTTGGAGTCGGGTCTGTTGGGGAGGGGAGGCCAAGGGATGGATGGATGGATGTTGCAATGGATTACGAGACGTACTCGCCTACCTTGTTGCCGGAGCTAGGGAACGAGAGGGCTTTCCCGAGCAATGCTAAGCATGCAAAACAGCGAATGGAATGCATATGCACGTTCTAATGTACTACGGACTACCTTGGCGAGGCTTTCAAAGCTTCCCCTCCCCGGACCCCACAAAAAAACCGAAGCAACCCCCCGAACCGGATCATGTTCACTCGACACCCCGAATCCCGGGATTTTGAACTCGCCCGCTTTAACTCCCGCTTCAAAAACCCTTTACAATCAAAAGTTTAAAGCCCATCATCCAACAGGCACTACGTAACTATCGTACATATGAAAGAGCGGGAGGATATGACGGACTAATGGTCCTAATAAATACATGAAATTTAAAATCATTCCCCCCCCCCTCCTCCTCCTCCACTTCTGAGCTCCCGAGAGACGCTTTTCAAAACCCGAAAATGAATTCTAAATGCTCCTACTTAACCCAAAGGGTGGAAAAACAATAAATCCCCCCTTTGATTCTCTTTGATTCAATCCGTACAGACAGAGAAACAGACTTACTTTTATTGAATTGCCTCAGAGGGGAAAAATCCGTTAAAATTATGCGTAGAGACTTGAATGGGCCTCCTCCTATTCCTCCCTACCTCCAAAAGATCCAATTGAGCCAATGTAACAACATAACTCGCATATACTATCTGTATCCTTCATTCTTTATAATGATGATCACATTTCAAATCCAACTGATTTACACTTTGACACAAAATCAAAAGTTATTAGGTATATGAACAAAACACGTACAATACTTGAGCTCTCTTTCTCACTCACTCACTTTCAGCTGAGTTGCGAGTCATGTGCTCTGCAGAGATGCTACCAACTTACTATAATGAACTGGCGAGATGACTCTTCCCTCGCTCCACTCATTCCCTATCCTCGCCCTATCCCCTCCACAACACTCTAACCCCTGCACAGTTCAGCCTACTACAATACTATATAGCTGGTATCATTGTACTCCGAGGAGCTCAAAAGCTAAAGCTCAGGGCAGATGACGAGTCACAGAGGCCTCCAAGCAGCTCTCCACCGGGTATTCTCAGCTCATTTGACAACTACGCGTCTCAGGTACTCNCGTCTCAGGTACTCTTTCTCTCTCGGTATATCTTGAAAAGACTTGGACAACAGGTGTTATCCCACAGTTTCTCTCAGGTTCAAACTTTAGAGAATCAACCGGTTCATTTGCAGCAGCCTTTACCCACACACACACACATGCACACACGGGAAAGGTAGTTGTACCTAAGCCCCTCCTGAGGACTTGCTCCTTGGGACGAGACCCTGGGGCCACAAAAAAACCTCTGCTGCTTAACGACCATCAACACACAACAACCCACCCTCACTTGAGACCCGCACACTCAAAAAACTCATTTCCCTTTTGTCAAGCATCAGCCTTGCGAGTCCATTGTAGACCTTAAAACCCGTACGCCCAGTCTACGCTTGTAGTAGGTACTACTTCTACCAAGAACCGGTGAGACGAGATATGAGAACGAAGATGATGAGCCAAACATACAGATATAAACCTTTAACCCACCGAGAGTCAACATCTCCCACCTATCCGTATACTACCTACTATTGTATACGATACAAAATGTTCGCTCAAGATGAAGATTAAGCGGAGCTGCTGTTCAGAGTTTGGGGAGAATTAAACTATAAAGACTCCTCCTCCATCTCCTCTTCCTACTTTGACTTTCTAGAATTATACAGAATTATATCGGAGGAGAAATACAGAATGAATCACAACTTAACCTCTCGGTGCACTTGCATATGTAGCATCTTTCTATTCTCAACGAGTAGAGTGTTTTTCACTCTACTCTTCTGCTGGAGATATCAAGTTCCTCCTACTTATTATTCATAAACATGCAAAGGATGATGATCTCATCTTTTAAACGTCATTTCAGATGTTCGTATACCCTACCTATAAATCTTCAAATACAAAGTCAAATCCTACACCTGGAAATCAAATGTTTAAATCACTAACCTCAATCGAGAGTAATTCAGTAGTCTTAATTGGATCAAATCGAGTGGAATCAATGGAAGCTAGGGGCCCCCGCTCTTAATCCCATTTAACAGCGTTACAGCAAACAATGCTTTCAACCATGATCTTTATGGCCAAAGTTTTGCACGCTTCCTCCTCCCTCCCCCCTTGCTGCTGCACATGGATCCATTCTCCTTTCTTGGGGTGGAGATAACACCACTTTTAAGAGAATCCTCTCAATAGGCCGCCGATTATGCTCAACGGAACTCCCACCCATGAATTTAGTGCGCCAAGAAGCGCCGAGAAAACAATAAAAAAGATATTATATTCGTACGGCCTTAATGCTTCCATGAGGCGAGGAACGGGTAGCTCGAGATAATCCAGGAGCAGCGGATATTTTAATGAAATCCCTCCAAAAACTTGCACAAAAGCAGCTCATGTTAACTTTCCAAGATACAAACTTATGGAAAACAACACATATTAAGAAATGGAGGGGGGTGGTACAAGAGAATGATGGCATTTTACAAAGTCGCGAACCATTTTCACACTCTTCTAGAAATTTAATATGTTTATAAATCTTACCAACCCCTCCTCGAACTGCGAACGATATCCTATGCTATGCAAAAAGCCATAATGCCAACACCCAATCCGCAAAGGGTCTTCTTCTTGCGAACAAAAGTCTTACATAAGATATATAGGTACATTGTAAATACATTACTCCCACAAAACAAACTCTCTAGAGTAGGATACCCCAACTTACTATTATATAATACAAACACATGTGGCAAGATATTTTATCTGTACAGTATAGCATGTGCAAATCCTAACTTAACTAATCCAAGCTAAAGTTGAATAAAATATGACATTTAATATCATTTATTTACATACAACTTATCCGTACGTAGCTCGTAGTACTAATACCATACAATATACGTACTATTATGTATTCAAGTTTGTGTTGAACACAAAAATAAAATATCCAAAAATGAGAATCTAAAATTAAATAGCCTGCAAATGTTGCTTGAGATTGTATGTGCTATATAATACAAATGTCCAAAAACCATATTCGCACATGTTAAGATTTTGCTGAGAGCTGCTGTCGATGGTAGGTATAATTAAATGAACCCCCATAGGTTTGTAACCGAGACTTTATAGGGTTTTTTCACGCCCAATCCAACGACTGAAGCTCTCCTTCCTTGGCTGTAAATTAAAGCTTAAGCGTCGAAGACAATGAAAACTGAGATCGAGGAGGTGAATACATAATGCGAGTGAGTGCAAGTGCAAAGAGTAGTAAAGATTCAAGAAGAAGAAGAGTAAAAAAAGGACCAACTACTACCAGAGTATATATGCAATCTTTCCAGGCTCCTCACTTCACTTGTACAGTGAGTTGTACAGTGTATTATGGATAGGGAGCTTCTTCCTCGAGCTCCGAAGATGTGCTCCTCCGAAATGAAAAAGCGTTTATTATTATTGCTAGACTATTACGCTTAGTTTAAGGAGTTGAGACTGCACACCCATTCTTAGCTTTAAGCTGAGAGAGCCAGGAGGACTGGATAGTAGTAAGCAAGTAAGCAGAGAAGGAGCTGGAGAAGTCGGAGGAGTTGGAACAAGTCTCTCTTAATAATAGGGATATCTCATCTTCATATGAATAGTACGATATATAGGTACTGTGTACATGTGCTCAACTAAAGATGCTTGGGGCTCAACTCCCATTACCTTCAAACATGGCCCAGCTCAAAGTGAGCACAGAGTCTCACCGAGAGAAAGAGAAGAGTTGATTCCACTGGGAAGAATATGACCCGGAGCGATTTTGGAACCAAACTGAAGGCCATTTCTACAATCTCCAGCTCCTGATCCCCCTCCACCTCCTCCCTCCCTCCCGGCCCTATCCTCGAACTACTATGGACCATACATAATTAAAAATAACCGTTCAGCTCTCGTCCACCAAGGAAAGACATGGGCAACAAGTGAGGCTGATCCTACGTCTTTGCTTTGAACCAGAACTCGAGCTTAAAGCACGAAGGAAAAGATGAGCCAGCAAAAAAAATGACCAGTGCCTGGACTAGACCAAAAGACGCTCCCGAGCTCCTCCCGCCTCTCGAGCACACATCTCTTCCTCCTCCTCCTTCCATTTCAATAGCTAGTATTCTCGTAGTAAAAATCTTGGTCCAAAAAGCAGCGTGAGGAAAAGCACATGCTACTACTCAAAAGAGATTCAGCCTCTGACAAAGAACCCCTCGAGATCTGTTTATCTAAATATAATAAACTATCGCTCCGTAGCTTTAAATCCACCGCCCCCAACTCACTCTTGCACAAAATATACTACAAATAAATTGTTTCGTACCCCGCAATTTAAACCATTTTTGCTTTATTTCTCCAATTCTAAACACGTCAGCCATCCAGTAAAATTTAAATCCGATTCCTTTAAATAAAAACTTATCTAAATTGCTAGCTAATCCTATCAAATGCTCCACGGTCTACCACCTCTCTTCACATGTAATATTTCTTTGCGCTCATGAAAAAGAGACTTGTTTAATCGTGCTCCTTTAAATAAAGTTATACAGCTCGAGAAAGAGAAAGAACTCTTATTTATCTAGGTATTATATAAGCACAAACTTTTTGGCCCAGGGCTTTCACACTCCTCCTCCTGAGCGCCTTGCCCGGTGTGGGAGGCCTACGGTTTACTCATTGTATTCATATTCTGGATGCAATAAAACGAGAGATGTTCAAGGCTTTGAAAACCTTATCCTAACCCATAATATTATTATTATCTGTTTCACCAACCAGCCTATTGTTTACGGTTATTAGGTCCGTTCTAAACACACAACCTCATGGGAAAGTCAGGTGAATTTCCATTTCTCCAACACTTGAATATAATCCCTCTTTTCCCCATAAATTCAATCCTCGTCATTATATTTCTCCTTTCTCATATCATCTGTTAAATGGCTTGGCTCGAGAGCCAAATAGAACTGTAGTATTCTGAAACCGGAGTAAAGATACTATTATTACGGTGAGCTATCTTGAGATGTTAGGTCAGGGGTTGTTGAAATAAAATCCGCCCCAAAAATAAACAAATTTGGGTAGCAGATCCTCTCGTCGGCTACGCCAAGCCAACTCACCGCAAATCTCCGTCCAAGTCAATGGAGGAGCTCTAGCCCGAGGTTTATGAGGAGTCAACAATGCAATACATTAGCTTAAAGCACCTACGATTATATATTGCATACCTACTTGAGAAATATATGCAAAAACTATCGTACAACCATTCCTTTGTTTGTTCTCGGCATCTCCAGTGTTTTGAGAGTGCAGAGTCATACTCGGTGGGACATTAGTGGCTCAAAATCAAGTTTACTCCTCAAGTTTAATGGTTCCGAAGCACTCTGCCAGCCAGCCAACCTCCTCCTCCTCCTCCTCTCAATATATATGAGCAAATAGTATTTACCTAAATCGAGGAGCCGCCGTGGACCCTGTCACATGGCAAGCGAGGATCGAGAAAAGTCGTAGTTATTTCATTTTATGCTGAAAACAAGCCCCTCCGAAATGAAATAAAATTCTCCTGATTCCTGAGGGCCAGTTAAGAGCCACCATGTTGTAGTACGAGTATGTATTTTGGGCCGCGACCACTTTAAAACCAACCTATGGGAAAATACATTTACGAGGCGGAGGAGCTAGAGATTCAACCTGTTCTCGGCCATTCTTGAAAATACATTGGGATATTAGAGCCTATTTTTAAGGACCTTTGATTTGACTCGCCTCTCCTTCGCGTTGCTACTTACCTAATACCTATAGAATGAAGTGCAAGTGAAAGATGAGAGAGGATATGAAATTAAAGAGCCATTTGCCATATGTTCCAGCCTCTCGCTCGACCTTTCCATTCACATCCGAGGAAGACGGGGAATAATGAAAGCTTTCCCTGCCTCCTTTCAAAAAAAGAGCAGGTTCAATTTTTACAAGGCACGAGGCTTGTACTACAGTCTACAGGTATACATATAATGTATGTATGCGTAGATAGAAAAATTGTAAAGGATGCAACAGATATTGTATTCTCTCCGATCTCGAGATTCATAGAATAAAAAGGACAAAGCTCGGGATAGGATGATATCATAGTTATGATTTTAAGGTAGGAGCTAGGTTGACTTACCTACATACTACTTTCCGTCTACCCGGGAATATAAATCTAAATCCCATCTCCTACTACCTTGCATACAATTTTGGTAATACCGTGCGCACTCCCTTATCTTCCTCGAGGAGTGTATATCTCAAATCCAGAAGCTCCTCATATATTAGTCATATGAAAACAGGTAGGAGTCTGTAGTACAAGTAATAGGTAGCTAGACCAAGAGAAGAAGCTCAACCAAATCTAATAAAAAAAGAAAAGTGGAAGGGTTGTTCCAATCTTGGATCCACAAAGGTTTATTATTTCCCCATTTCACGATTGTATAACTACTATGTAATGTTATAGGGGAGTGGGTATTGAATATGACCTATAAATACAATATTATGCTTCCTCAAATTTTAAGAATGAAATTGAAAAAGTATGATTTAAACCTTTTACAGATTTATGTTTTTAGATAATATTTTAAAGCTATCATTTTGACTATTTTGTTTTTTAATTATATCCTTAAAATGCACAAATTTGAAATGTGTTTAAACTTTTTTTTAAAAAATCAATTCCTAGAATATAATTCAATTTTTACTAAATGTACAATATCAAAGTACTTGTCAAGTTTATTCACGCATTCACGTAATATTCGTATAAAATCGTCAACAAACAGATTAGGCAGCACTTCGCTCGCTTCTGTCCGTCAATAAAATACGGTCGAAATGAGTCACACATCGTCATTTGAGGCTCTACTCTGCCAAATTCAGATTATTTTTTAATGCTGTTGAAATAATCGCAAAATATCAACTTACATTTTTCCTTCCACCTTTTGCCACTCCGGTACGATATGCATAAGCATATAAAAGAGATTCTGATCATGAGAGAGCCGAGTACAATTGATTGTAATTGAAACAAGATAAAAAAAGCTATGATTAATCAAATGAAATAAATACGGAATGAATATGTTTATACCTGTACAATACATAACTTATAAAGTAAAGAGTTTGGAGAATTAAATTGAGTGTGTACATAATTTAAAAGAGTCTGTCAGATGCCAGTTGCACTTTGTCACCGTTATATATGTATGGGTATAACGCAATAGAGTATAGCCATAGGATATGTAAGGCGTTTAACTACCGTCTAACTGGTCACAAATCAGCGAGATAAACTCTTCGCTTAAATTAAAAGCCCCATGTCCTTCCCCGTCCGCATATTATCACTCCACTTGAGCCAAATCTGCTACTAGGCCCTACTACTACTACATATTACTCGAGTAATAACTCACAAATCACACTCCAAAGATCCAATCCAATATATCTACCTAATAGATAGGCCAATATTAACCTTAACCTCTCCATGCCTTTCTTAATGCTCCACTGCAGACAATGCTTACACTTTTTTTATTGCAACTTGCAACATAGTACTGTATCTCACCATCATCATTGGACCCTACAAATATTATTGACGGTGGTGTGGAACTAACCTGATAAATAGCACTCTGTCCAACGACGCTTATTCATCCATACGAGTCTTGTAATACTATCTAATAGTGGATTGTGTTGTATGAATAGTAGTATTGCAATAGGTAATACTACAATATAATGTACAGATACAATTAATCTTATTTAGACTAGAATGAAGCGTGTGTGCCTCGAATTACTTAATATAATACATTTTGGCAATCATTCATACCCACTTAATATTTGTAAGTTAATACAGATCCCTACTATGACGGATACACATGTATGTTTATGCCAAACAGCTACTTAACTTAACTATCAGTAATCCTAATAAGTAACAAAATGATTTGTATTACAAGTTTATTATGTCTAATATGTACAATAGGTAGTAGTACCTATTATGCATCCGTGTGCAACTTTAACAATCCCAGGGAATTTGCTTTCATCTTGAGAAATATTGCACGAGTGCAATCAAGATACTACATCCAAAGAATGCTTAGCCTTTCCGTTCAGGGGGCATTTGTTTTAGGAATTTGCGCCCCCTTTTATACACATTTATTCCATCCAATGAAATTTATATCCTCACAAGTATTGAAATGCCGCTTACACTAGGTACTCTACTAAAAGTCTAGCCTAATCTCTAATCGAATCATCGCCATCGTCCGATCCCCGAGAGAAACAGAGAGAGTGAGAAACAGCGTCAGCAATCAATCTAGTATTCTACAATATAGGAGGAGGAGGAGGAGGAGAAGAAGAAGAGGCGGAAAAGTTGGATTTGTCGGGGGGATTTATTTATATGCTTTTGTTTCACTCTGGAATTTCTGGCCCGCTCTGCAGTAAAACGAGCCCGGAGAGTTGTCCGCCGCATAAAACGGCTGGTGTGACTCGCTTTTATGAGCCAGGAAAAAACCCTTATTGCTTTTCCCCCTTCACTCTCTCGGCTTTCCCTCTCTGCTCCCCCCAAATCGAGTTTCATATCAAATGATCGGTCGGAGAGCGCAAAAGACCGAGAGTGGACTTTGGGTTCAATCATTCAATATATGTGAGTGTGTGCATGCATATATGGTATGTACGTATTGGAGGAACAAAAGACCGACTCAAATCTCTATCCACCTTTACAGAGAGAGAGTTTCCCGGTCGCTTTGAAAATACACCGGTCTCTCTGGGCTCTCTCTTCTCTCTCACTCGCTCTCTTTCTGAGTGAAATAATAAAATATGGCCATATTAGGATTGAACGTACAACGATATATATCTTATATATTACACAAAATGTACTGTTGAGTGTACATAGTTTGAGTTGGGGTTGCTCCCTTCCCTTTCCTTTCCTTCCTTCTCCGCCGTATCTCTCCACATAATCGATAACCCATACTCGTCGAGGCTTCGAGGCACACCCCCAAAGTCTCTCTGTCACTGTGGTCATTTTATTGCTTTTTACTCGTCGCTATGCAACTCTCCCGTGGACCCGGTTGAAGACCCGGAGGAAAGTGGAGAGAGGAGCAAATAGTGGTCCTACCTCCAGATGATCCAATCATGTTTACTCTACCTACGATATCAGTATATACGGTCGTATAAGGGATAAGCAGAGACTTGTCAGATGGGATTCTCATCAGCCTTTCAGATTCGGACTGACCAGGGCCGGGTATTTAATCGGGATCAATCCAAAGCGTTTAGCCAAACCTAATAAAATGCAATATACACCTTTATATACTACTACTATCTAAAGATAGATGATCAGCCAATCGGGAGGATTTTTGATAGAATTTCATTCGTATTTTCCTCATCAGATTGAGTCAGATGCGCATAAACAACTCATGTCTCGGACAATTCATAATTCATTGGATTTTGAATGTTATACATGCAAATCCTATTAATAGCTGAATTTGCAACCCTTGCAAGAAACTCTCCTCCTCTGATTCTGATCCTGAGTCAACAGTCTCATCGGCTGGATCATATTAATAAAATTTAGACGCATTAATTTACAACTCCGAGTTCAAGTCAGACCTTTGACATTTGGCACACCGGCTCCAACGGCCCTCAATATTGCCCGAGTGCAGTTCATGTTTACAATGCAAAAGTTTGAATTGGTTTTAAATAACCACCATAATTATATTGTCTCAAAAACAATCCGCCTCCAATCATTTTGATTTTGATTGGGTGATGATATCGGGAGTCCTACAGTAATGTAAATTATCAT
>JAAZTK010002336.1:0-11464 GCA_036507255.1 Megalothorax incertus | reverse complement strand
ATTGGATCAATTTCTTTCATTGACAGACTGACGAGAAGAAAGGAACCAACATTTTATTGCTTGCAGATGAGAGTTTTAGTGATATTGAAGTGAGACATGTCGGAGAAGGTAAATAATTTACTAGCCTTTAGCTCCAAATGACCTAATTGATTTTTAAAATATTAGTAAATCCAACCCACGGATTCTCCAGTTTCAAATTCATTCCAAATACAGATGATTCCCTTGTTCTTGCCCTCAAATCCGAAGAGGTTGAGGGGAAAACTGCCTCCTATATTATGGCCTTTGACCTGGCTGGGAATTTTATACTTCCAGAGATAAAAGTAGGGGATCATAAGTATGAAGGGGTAGAATTTATATGATAATTGTACAGGTTAAGTTTTAAAGAATTTTTTAAATTTATCTAGAAATAGAATATTTCTAAAAAATACTTAAAAATAATGCAAAGTCAAATAACTGAATAAGCGCATTTTTTATTAGGTATTAATCTAGTAATCAGAATATATGTAAATAGCCAGGAATATATGATTTATAGATTGTAAATTTTTTGCGAAATTACCAGTATCTCATAATCATCCCAATTAAAATCAACAGTATTCTTTTGAATCCCTTTTCTTCTCTAGTTCTCTTTAAATAATAATTTTTTTCTACTACGATGCTACCTCCACACGTCTTCTCCAATCTCTTTAATGTCTTTTCTATCTTGTACCCCGTAATATTGATACCTTATTGTATATTAAATGATTAAAACAGTACTATTGTGGCATTGGCTCAAACCTATTATGCAATGCAATGTAAAATTAAATGTGAACTGTATGTCCTATTGATAACTAACTAATCGTAAACACAATAGATGTTAAATTATTAAATTGTATTGAAAGATTGGGTGATTACTACCTAATAAATTAGTTATTAGATTTAGCTAGATGCTTTAAAATCTTTTCAATTTAAATTTTAAACTTGTTATGAATGTTTGGATTTACGATTTGCGAAATACGAGATTATTATTAGTCGAAATCGAATCGAATGCAAATAAAGTTTTGAAAGTTATCACACAAATGCGTTTAATGGAATTTAAAATGATTTATTTAAAAAGATTTTACTAATAGTACACTTAAAATTAATTTGCGGCAGTAGATCTACTATTATTTTTAGGTGATGCTATTGATTGTCTATTATAAGGATCCCCCAATTGTTTCGTAAATATCCAATAAGCGATATTGAGTAGAATAGCATCCGAGAGATATTCTTTTGAAAGGGGTGAATAATTATTATAACTAGTTTTAAGGGCTGAACTAATACAGAGTTCATTTCTAGCTTCTAAAAAGTCTTCAACAATATTCTGACCAGATACTTTTTCTTTCCCCACAATTGTTCGAAATGTTTTTGCAACAATGCTTGGTTTAAAAGTGAGGATCTTTGGGGAGGTGGGTTGTGCGGATAAATATGCGAGGAACATTGATTTTGCTTTGACAATTCTGAAGGAGGATTGTGTTGAAAGAATTTGGCCGTGATAGAATGTTTTCTTCAATTATACATGCATCACAGGGTGGGAAGATTTTGACAATATCTTTAATCTGGAAATTATTGTTTGAAAAATTAATTTCATTTCATTAAAAAAATGTCAAAAACGAACCTGATCAAGGGTTGTAAGTAGCTGTGACTTAGACCCAGGTGCTGATGGTAAGAATTCCCTTTGTTCAAACAATTTAACGCTCAAATCTCCATCAGTATCCTTTTCAATCAAAGTCCAAGACACAAAGTTCCCCGTGAATACGGTGCTTACAACCTTTTTGGCTTCTTTAATAATAGTCTCTGGGATATATGGTACTCCTCCATTCCCCCTCTCCTTTGGTGGGTCATCCTCTTTCCCAAGAATGCTATTATAAAATTTCGAGAGGACCTACAAAGTTTTTTTTAAAAAATATCAGCAAATTAAAGGCTAAATTCCAACATGTTTCTAAAATGAATTACCGTTCGGTCAAATCCAGGCAAAAGGTCCTCCAAAGACTTGAATTCACCAGAATATTCATTCCTCCACTTTAATAGCTCCCGAATCCGAGCCCCAGAGATATTATATCCAACAAAATCCTTTGAATCTTCAGATTCATTTAGGATTTTTAGAATTTTTTCCCTTTCTTGCAAATTAAACTTTTTCTCGTAATAAGTCTTCCTTCCTGATGAAATACACCTTGAAATTGGACCGACTCTGAGGAGGGGGTTCCTCCACGTTAAAATTGACATTTTAAGGCCTAATTAAGGCCGTTAAATTAATTAAAAATTATCATTTTTGTAGAATTTTGAAAAATCAGATCAAAATTTTTAAAAATACATGTGAATTTAAATTAGCGCCAATCCGGGCAGGATTTAGTCACTTGTAAAATCCCCATAAGCCCTCTATAGGCCGATTTAAATTCAATTGGGAGACCGACAGCGTGCTGAAAAAAATTCATCAAAATGGTAAGAATTTATCAAAATTTCATGAAATTTCGATATTTTAATTGTCAATTTTGATTTGATTGATAGGCCCTTGTCATCCCTGAAAAGTTTCAACACATTCTTCGTGTTATTGAACACGAATATCGATGGTAAAACTAAAATTATGTTTGCAATGACTGCGATCAAGGGAGTAGGTCGAAGATACTCCAATATTGTACTCAAAAAAGCCGACATTGACCTCACCAAAAGGGCCGGAGAGCTGACGGATGAAGAGGTAAAGTGTGTCCCATTTTTACCATGCTAAAAAACCCTCTATAGTTTAATTATGATGAGTTTTCACCGATATTGAACTTGTACATGAAAAGAGACAAGAAACATGCACTACCATCTGAGTTATTTAATTAATTGACCCATTAAAATAGTAGTTTTGTAATTGGAGGCATTTAATTAAATTATGGTATCCTTTTTTTCGGTTACAGGTCGAAAAGGTCATCACCATCATGTCAAATCCTCGGCAATACAAAATCCCCGATTGGTTCCTCAATAGACAAAAGGATATAAAGGATGGCAAGTATTCACAGGTAAATAAATTGAGCTAATTAAATTATTCTCTAATTAATTATCTAAATATAACTTTAATTCGAATTTCAGATTATTTCCAATAATCTTGAAACCAAATTGCGTGAAGATTTGGAGCGATTAAAGAAGATCCGAGCTCATCGTGGCTTAAGGCATTACTGGGGTCTCCGTGTTAGAGGTCAACATACAAAGACTACCGGAAGACGTGGAAGAACTGTTGGTGTGTCCAAAAAGAAATAAGCTTTTGTTTATATTCTTTTTAAAAATGTTTTTTCTGAAATAAATTCTATACGAGTAATGCTTTTGGAATATCAAAAAAATCACAAGAATTCTTTATCTTATTTCTAAAAATTATATTGAGAGGCAGGTATAATTAAGCTAATTAATGTAGATAATAGTTACTTGCGATTTGGCAGGCTTAAATCCTCAAAAAAACTTGAGAAATAATTAAAAATACCAAAATATCCGTACTTTTGTGCATATAAAATAGTTAGGATTCACAAAATGACTACACATTATCGTACAAAATACACAAGGGCGTCAGATTTTGCGAGTATAAGGGTCCTCTGTCGGTAATTTGTGATCTACCAATTAAAAATAAATATAAATCAATTATTTCCAAAAATCCAGGTGGAATGGGAGTGTGTACAAGCTCGTTTGGCCCCATCTCCTCCTATTTATGCTCCTCTACTTTACAATCTCTTACTTTTACCGTCTGACTTTCACTAAAACTCAAAAGAGGTACCTACATTTTCCTACATTTTAATTAATCCTTGTAATTTACATTAAATTGCAATGCTACGATTCAAATTTCAAGCCTATTTGTGGAGATTTGCAAACATTTTGCCAAATACCTCTCAAACATCCCTCTCTCCTTCATGCTTGGCTTTTATACATCAATACTGATTGAACGGTGGTGGTATCAAGCTAAAAATCTTCCGTGGTATGATATATCAGTATTCTTAATTAATCTTAAGGTGGTAATGTTCTTCCCAAGGCCTGATGAAGTCACCCTCCTCACAAATGTCCATGTCCAGGGGAAAGATGATCGAGGGAAGTTGATGCGAAGGAATATTGTACGCTATTTGAATCTCTCCTATATAATTAGCTTCACTCTCGTCTCTATCCCCGTCAAATCTCGATTCCCCACCGTCGAACACTTTGTCCAAGCAGGTATATTAGAAGTTAGAAAGGTCACACCTTCATTCAATTACTTTCCCCACCATTAGGTCTGATGTTCCCTCATGAGAAGAAGATCTTTGATCATTTTCATATGCAATTCCCTCGTGTCAACATTAATTGGATCCCTATAATGTGGTGTAAATCTCTTCTGGTGAGGGCAAGAAGAGAGAATAGGATATCATCAGACCTTGAGGTTGCCCATTTATTTGAGAGCCTCATGACATATCGTTCCAGTATGGGAGGTTTGATTGCTTATGATTGGATTAATGTGCCCTTAGTCTACTCTCAGGTATATCTAATAAAATATAGCTATATTTAATTACTTTTAACATTTTTTGAGTAGGTGGTCGCAATCGCCACTTATGCATTCTTCTGCTTCACCCTCGTTGGACGCCAATTCATCCAGCAAACCCATCAGAATTATTCCAACCATACAGTTGTAGACAAATACACTTTCTCAAGTGATAATGTGGACTTTTACTTTCCATTTTTCCTCTTTTTTGAGGTTTGCCAATCTTTTAAATCTCCAGAAAACACCCAGAAATAATTAATTCTAAATTATAACGCTAGTTTTTCTTCTTTATTGGATGGCTCAAAGTTGGGGAGACGCTTTTGAATCCATTTGGGGAAGATGATGATGACTTTGACATTAATTGGTTGAAGCCTTCTCAAATAAATCGATCAGAAATTGTAATTTGACCTTCTCTTGACCCCATAGGCTAATTGATCGGAATTTTCAAGTTACCAATCTAATGGTTGATGAATTTCACGACTATATCCCTGACCTGGAGCAGGATATCTTTTGGAATGAAGCGGCTAATGAACTTCCCTATAACCTCGCTACCCTCAAATACAAAATCCGTCCTTATCTAGGATCAACCTCGCGTATTAAAGTGGATGAAAGCCAAGCACATTTCCTTCCTATTGAAGAGGTACAATTTAATCAAAATTACAAAAAATGCAGGATCTATTTTCTTTTACTTACCCTATTTCAGAAACCCAAGCCAAAGAATTGGCGGAAAAAGACTACACCGCAGACCAAGTTTTTTTAATTGCCCAATATATACAGTATTGCAAGTTACATATGTAGATATTACAATACTTTAACAAAATCAAAGGTATTCAAACAGCCCTCCTGAATAAAGTGAATTTTTAAAGTCGAACTAATATAAATCCCATATACCGCTGGTTCAAAACGTTTTGGGTCAAAGTTCAAAACGTATTGAACGTTTTTAAATCCCCTCTCCCGCGGGTTCGAAACGTTTTGAACGTTTTTAAATCTCATCTCGACGCTGCAGCTGGCTCAAAAACGTTTTGAACGTTTTCAAATCTCATCCCCCGCTGATTCAAAACGTTTTGAACGTCGGAGTGATCTGAAATGACTTTCTCCAGGCTTCACTGCTTTTTTCCTTAGAAAATTTATAATTATAAAAGATTCTAATTGTATTTGACCTTTCTCCATGTCATAAAAAAGGGTTTATTTCTTAAGTCCCGAAACGATCGATCCAAAATGACGGTATTTTACAAAACCAATTATGGTCTCTCAAAATTTGGGAGTCTCAAAGTCCTCTTCAAGTAAGATCCCTCAAAAGAACTTTAGCATTTAAAAGGAATTTAAATAAATTAGGTGGAAAGGAAGCATTTACAAGCTAGTTTGGCCCCATGTCCTTCAATTTACACTCATGTTCTTTGCAATCTCTTACTTTTACCGTCTGACTTTCACTAAAATCCAAAAAAGGTTTCAAAATAATTTCTTAAAAAGCTTAATTAACTCAAAATTCTTAGTTGGTTTGTCAAGTTTTGCCATTATTTCAACAAATCTCTATCCAATATTCCACTCTCCTTTATGCTTGGTTTTTATACAAATGTGATTGCGGAGAGGTGGTATGAGCAAGCCAAATGCCTACCAATGCAAGTTCTACTTTTAATCAATTTTTGGCCTGGAATTTACTTAATATTCGATCAATTATTTCATTTAGGATTGACGATATTGCGGTAAGCTTTATCAAATCATAAATCTCAATCTAGTAATGGTGGTAGGTCACGGCTTGGTTTATTTCTCGTAAAGATTAAAACTTTCTACTTTTACTCCAGATCCTTACCAATATTTATGTTCGTGGAGATGTAAGAAATTGAATACGAGTATATCGGAAATCAATTACCACTTTTTTTAATTAAAAAAGGACGACCGAGGGAGGTTGATCCGCCGCAATATCATCCGATATCTCAACTTATCCACTGTTCTGACCTTAACAATGATTAGTTATCCTGTAAAAGCACGCTTCCCTACTCTGGAACATCTTGTAGCAGCAGGTTTAGCTATTACATAGGTCAAATTAATTAGGCAATAATTAATTATATGCATTTGACATCCCCAAGGCCTATTATTTCCTCATGAGAAGGTACTCCTCGATCAATTTGATATACATCACCCGGATCTTGGCTTATATTGGCTTCCACTTACTTGGTGTAAATGTCTAATAGAAAGGTTTGGATCCAGGCTTTATAATTAATCAATTAATTTAATTAAATAGGTCCTAAATAACCTTTAAAATTAAATATAGGGCCAGAAGGGAGGATAGAATAGAGACGGATAATGGAAGGAGTGAATTGATTCAAGAGCTATTTGAATATAGGGGTTATTTGGGAGGAATGCTGGGTATTAATTGAATTTAATGCATCTTTAATTAATTCCCTAATTATTTATCTAAATAGGATACGATTGGATAAATGTTCCTTTAATATATAGTCAGCTTGTGACAGTTGCAACCTACGCCTTTTTCTGCTTCTCATTAATTGGGCTTCAATTTATCCAACAAACGGAAGTTGATGCCATTCTTAATTCAACCTCACCCATTGGAACACATAATCATTCCATTAATAGTCCTCATATTCTCCAGCGAAGTCATGTAATCTCAAAATATTCATTCAATCAGCAAGAGGTGGACTTTTATTTCCCATTCTTTCTATTCTTTGAGGTATGAATAATCACATTTCAACCGGAAATGATTTCTAATTTAAATTAATTGGCAGTTTTTCTTCTTTATGGGATGGCTCAAAGTTGGGGAGACCCTATTAAATCCATTTGGAGAAGATGATGATGATTTTGAGATCAATTGGTATTTTTTTATCCTATTCCGAAATGATATTGGCCTTTTAAATGACCTCAAATTTAATGGCAGGATAATTGACCGGAATTTCCAAGTGTCTAATCTGATTGTGGATGATTTTCATGACTGGATACCAAAGCTGGAGAGGGACCCTTACTTTGACACGACCTTTCCTGACCTTCCTTATAACTCCGCATCAAGCCAGTATAAAAAGGGTCCTTATTTCGGATCCGCGGAACTAGTTCATGTCCCTGAGAATTTGTCCCAATTTATACCTAGCAAAGAAGTGGTATGAATTACCTACATTGCATTGTACAAATCAATACTATTCATTTATTTATATTTAAAACAATTTTTCAGGAGAAGCTTTTTAAAAAGAAGATGAAAAAACAACCGTTCCATTTTTAGATTTATTTATTTACGTGCCCTACCGAAGATACAATAGAGTTTATACCGTATATGTAAATTACAATTTATTCATCCATGTTTGGGATTACCCGTTTTGATTAATGTTTATTTAATCCCACCATCCGAATAAATTGCATATTTAATTCCAAATGCGCATTTGACCTATAAATAATTGCATATTTGGACTCGGAGTATGTATATAATTATATGGTTCATTCGAAAGGCTTTCTTTTAAAGTTTAAACGCAAAATCAACTTTAATACAGTAATACGACCCATTCCCAGCATAATGAATCCCTGCCAAATCCTACTCCTACTTAATCAAGCCCCGCGCAAAAAAACAACAACCTACACAAGTAGGATATAAATTATTCTTTAAACTTTTAAATGCTCAATACAGTTTGAAATGGAACTCTATTTATACTGTGCACATCAAGTATTAAGTAATGGCTACACGCAATGTGAGAACTTTAACTTTAATATTAAAAAGAGCTTACATTTAACAAGTTGGGAAATTGGGGATTCCGAAACGCCGAGGTCTTCCTTGAGAAAGGGGATCCAATTTTAGCATAGCATTGCCCCTGAGAGTTATACAATTCTACAAGGACACTCTACACCATTTATTGATCTCAAAAACTTTCCGCAAAGCATTAAAACTCCAACATATTCAAGGTCTCCCCGAAGTTGAGCTGGAATAGGACCTGGAATCCTGGATTCGGATTTACCCTGCCTCACTCGCTCATAGCTTGGTCACTTTTACCAGGCCATATGGCATTTTATAATCCAAAAGTTTAAAATATCTTATCCTAAAAATCATGCATGAACTTTACAGATTTAAATTAATGATTTAAACTTTCTACTGCCTAATTGATCCATTCCAGGCTCAATTTATAAAGGAAATCGATCCGATAAAACTAATAGGATCCGTTTTTTGCTCCAATCTCGATTAATACAGTTAATATATAGGTACCTAGTCAATTCTTATACTTAATTCAGGTGTAGTACTTATAAATAATTTGATATTTATTAAAAGGGCATGGGGTCAACCCGAGTACACATTTTTTTCAAGGACCATTGGACCAAGCACTCGTATAAACTATAAAGTCAATTCCCTATCTCAATACAGGAGTATATCCCCATGTTTGACGTCACATTCGAGCTCTGAAGGAGTCAGCTGCCTCCTTCCTCAGCAGTCTCTCCTCGTCCTCTCCACCGAGAGGATTGTTATCCTTCTTCAGCTTCTTACAACTATCCTTAAATTATTTATTTACGAAAGAAAATCCACATTTTAAATCCATATCCCCAAAAAAGAGGTCAACGAGTGGGTTGACTGACGCCCGGGCTGTTTTTGTCCCATTCGATCCTCGGACTTAATTGCGTACATTGCTACCTTTATTTGGCTACATTTCAACTGACCTTCGTTCACACTTTATTTAGACTTTGAGGAAATAACATTAATAATAGTACCTACCATAAAAGTGGTCAATTCTTGGTCCCAGGGACCCAGACTCTCAAATTGTGTTTCGATAATTTAATCTTGTCCAGGTCCAGACAAGGAGTAAAAAGGTCTGGACTCGTCTGGACCATCTTTGTCAATTCTTCTGGACTTTGAACTTTTAAGGTAAAATTAAATTACGTCTTACTTTACTAATTGTTTACAAAATCAAAATAATTAAACCTCTTTAAAAGGGAAGCTAATTTTGCTAATTAATTGTCCCCCAATTTTTATTAAACTTTTGAAGGAGGATATTTGATAAATGTATCGTTATATATCCAAGTCCTAATTAGTGTTAATAAGTCATTCTTAAATTGTTAATCAACATCAGTTAGACCAAAACCAGAAACCCTGCTTCAAACTTAAATATTTTATTTTTAGGTATATACAATATGTAGGTAGATATTTATTAATTTAGGAATCTAATTTTACGATATAATTGTTTTTACTTTTAAATTAGTGGAATATCTTTGCAGCAGGGCCAGGTTAAGAAAGGTCTATCATATTCATTGCATTGCATTGGCCCAGGTCTGACTGTGTATTAGGTACCTAATTAAGATTCTTGTCTGAATAAGGAAAGATTTGTTTACATTTTGCATGTTATTCAACCCAAGTTTGATTGGACTAGTCCAATGCAATGATTTCAGCTAACTCGTTCATTGTTGGATCTTGAACAAATCTTGAACGAAGGTACGTACGCGACGTGACATGTCCAAAGGCAAAAGAACCAGAGATTGCATTTTCTTGCCTCCTCAACAATATGCAATAAAAATTGCACATTTGTTGCACATCAAGACCTCACACAAAGGGAAATAGCAAGCTTGGGATCTTGGGATTAGTCAATTCTACGATCATTGTATAATGGTATAACATGGCTGCTGCCTGCTTTATCAAATTATCATAAATATAATAAACTGATCCCAAGTAAATACCAAAATCAATTTTTCTAATCTTATATTAATAGACTATAGTTAATACTAGGTAGTAGGTTCATATATTGGTAACTGGTATAACTTGTAATATACCTATTGATAGCGGCCTTGATATGGGATATTTATAGGTATATATTTTTATAAACTTATCAAAATGATCAACTTTATCAACTTATCATGCTGTAGAATAGCGTATCTCCTAAAAGCATATTGCATAACATGCCATTTTTTAAATTACAGGCTTACAGCATTAATATTTGCTCTCGTATACTACCTACTACGAATGATAGATCTATACCATTAGGCCATTGAAATCCTCACAACAAAACAACACGCATCAGGCACTCCTCAGAGGAGCAAGGAAATGTGGATTTCATTCACTAATCTCTCAAGACTCAAGAGTCAAACTTGACTGTCTACATTTTTTTTTCTATTATACCAACTTGGATCGATTGCACAATCCTCGAGGCTCGCGTTGCCCTTTATTTAAAGATCAAGACTCCCAATCTGGCGACAGCTACGGCGAATTAGCGATAAGATCCTCACATTTCTAGTTTGATTGAATAACATTTTATATGATCAGTATGGCCATTACCATTTGGCAAACGTACACTCATTAAATTTCTGTTTCATTATCAAATTTGCCTAACTGGATTCGTGGGTATTGTCAATTGACAATTACGTATACAATATTACAATTAGATGAAGAAAAAGCCATTAAAAGTAATTTTGTGCATTTCGGCAATTTGATTAGTTGTGCATTTTAAGTGGTAATGTATTTCATATTGACCAAATTCACAAACCTGCCTTATATTTCTATTGTAAATTGTCATTTATTGACCAAACAGTTCATTGCCAAATGCAAATAGCTAGTATCTAGGTTAGGGTTATGTAATAAGGAAGTTGTGAGATGAATTCTTTTTTTCCTACTACCAAGTACCTATACAATCTATCGTATTGCTAGTAATTCTAGTAGCTAATCTGTAAATACATAATATTGACTTTTGAAATTTATTATTTATTTATAGATCAAAGCCATACTCGAGGAAGGAGGTCATTAACTTTTACAACTCCCAGGTCAAGACCCAATGCAACCAGCTCATCAAAATACAAAGAAAATGTTCAATAAGGTATCTTTATTTAAAATATTTAAAGGACACGACAGTTTTAATGCTTTTTTCCTACTTGCAAATAGATGTGGTCATTAGGCAAGACTGCCTCGGCGTCTTCCTGTGGTGCTCGAACAAAGGAAACCCTCTCTGATGATCTTCACAACGAAGTCCGTTCCGCAGCCCCTGGTATATAACCATTTTAAAGCCTATC
>JAAZTK010002335.1:0-11466 GCA_036507255.1 Megalothorax incertus | reverse complement strand
CTCGGGTGGTTGAAAGAAAGTAGGAAATGTTGAAATGAAATGTTTTTTTTTAAATAAATGGCACCGAGGACGAGGTAGATGTTTATTCAGATTTCAGAGTAGTATTTCAAATATTCCTAAAAAGTCTAACCACAATTGAACCGCATTCCCTACAACTTGTAGACCTAAAAGTTTAACAAATGATAATATAGGTGTAGAATAGGCACTTTTTTACACAAATGGAAGCCGAAAAGACTCGAGGTAATGGCAATAATTTATTTAAGAGTCTGAGACTCTGAATGCAATGAAATATCGTAATGTGTTGGACAGGTAGGTTATATTATTAAGGTTTATTGGAGCATTGCACCATGAGCTGAGGCTTTTCAACAGGTAATTACTTTCCCCAAATAAAATGAGAATTAATGGAGTCAAGGGGCGGGCTGAGGCTCTCAGCTTATTGTCCGTTTCCTTTGCAAAGGTTTTACTGTCTGATCCCGAGTAAGAATTGAAGAGTCGAGGGCTTGTACAATAATAAAAGCACCTTTAGATAATCCAAGATCCTCTCACGGGTCCATCAAAAGGCCATGTGTAGTGCCGTAATGGGAATGTAGAGATTTGTGAGAGATCTAGGAGAAAGTTAAGCTTGGAACAAAGCTGGGAGGATGATAATACGCATATAAGACTCAATGCTGGATTTATTATGCAAGAAATATGTAGGAGAAAGTAGTACGAGTACAATATAGAAGGCTTTCACTTTGTTATTATATGGATGGAGAACAAAGGACAGGTTTTACGGCGTATGGATATTATTCTTGAGAGGAGGAGAGAGAAGTTCAAGCCACTTTAACAAGTGAAGGTAAGTAATTCAAGTATACGCGATATATCACATGTGTAAGGATGAATAAGGTGAAAGTAATAGGGTGAAAGCGACGTGGAGAAAGCAAAATTCTGTATGCACTTGGGATTCGAACCAATTCCGAGTCTCCGAGATTCAGTGGAATATATGGAGTTGAAACGTGTACTTGATCAGGCACTGATTATCCGCGTATTCTGAAATTCATAAAAATAATATTGACTTAATAGGGAGTAAATTTATTAGTAAAAATACGAATTTCAATTGAAATGTATTGTATTTACATTGAAATGAGCAATTATGACTCATGGCCATTATGTTAATGACTTGATTATTGATTCATGAAGATATGAAATGTCAATATTTGATAACATATCGTACTACTCAATCTAATCGAGAGCAGAGTAAATGTAATAAATTGATAGCTGCAATACGATGAGATTATCGATAAGAGTAGATACTACGAGTACGTGAAAATGAAATGTTATTGACTTATTAGGATCTTTTAAATTAAATTACAAGTTATCTAATTCTGTATCTAATTCTGAATCTGTAGTTGTAGTACTACTTACGAGTTGAACCCAATTACCATTATTCTCCTTGTGTAGGATTCATATTTCATATAGGTACTATTTATTTATGGTTCATCTTATATGGCATATCCTATAAGAATTTACGATTGCAGTAATAGTACTAGTATGTATTTTTAAAACCGCAATTTGTAATAAAAGCAATCTACCGTATTTATTCGATCAGAACGCGGGTATTCTAATAGAACGCGGTCTCGATTAGTACGCGGGGGTCGGAGTCAATTTTACACATAGAACGCGGGTCTCGAATATAACGCGGGTCAGAATTTAATTTTTTATAAAGGGCTATCTAATAGTCAAAATATATTGTTAAAACAGTATAAATCAACGTTATTTTGATAGAGGTTTTGTTCTATCTTTCAAATTTGATAAAAATCCGTAAAAATGGTGATTTTAGGCTAGATTTTTCATTAAATTTAATCAAATTTTGCGAGATTTCACTTAAAATTTTGGATTGAACGCGGGTCTCGATTAGAACGCGGTCTCGAATAGAACGCGGGGGTCGCGACCGGCTTTACAAATAGAACGCGGGGCGTTCTAATCGAATAAATACGGTAATCGCCATAATGGTAAAATTTAATTAAAGAGTTTGAGACATCAAATACTGTATATGATTATGGTTTGGTACTATAATACCTAGTCCTACAGCCTACTACCTACCATATTACTTATAAGTTATTAGAGTTATAATAAACTGTATTGCATTGGTTATATTTATGAAGATGCTCTTATACTGGTACATATATGTAATGGATAAGTTACATAAATATATTATAGTACTATGAGGCGAGATTAATCGGGGATTTGGGGAATATATAAAAATTAATTAGATTTTTAGTGCACATTGCACCCATAAGAAGTATAAAAACAGCTGATGGGGATAATCTAGAAACCTGTAAAGCTATCTTGAGAATAATTAAGACTCTTTCTTACCTGAATAAAAATTAATCCTTTGTTTGTTTGTTTTAATTAATTTAATTGCACAAGTTGTAAATCACAACCCCAAACCTAATTTCAAAGTATCAAACCCCAAATCAAATTGAAAGTCAAAACAAAATGTGATTACTGTCGCTCACAATTCACTTTCCTCCGAGTATGAAGTTATGAACTGAAATATGTGACGTACAGTTAATTTAATTTCATAAAATTACATTAGTAAATCTCGGGGGTTTTTCCTCGGGAGTTTAAAAGGATTCGAATTCGGGCAAAAACCGAAGAGATCCGAAGAGATTCACATCTGATTCAAAAATGATTTTAGGTGCAATTTTTACACAGGATTTAGGCTTGGAGCTATACGCCTAATGCACATTACATGCAATGCAATGCAATGCGATAAATATCCGTATTTTTGGCCGAGTTCCCGGATACTCCCAAATTTAGGGTTATGCTGTCGCCAATTTAAAAGTACAAAGGTCAGGGATGTCAAGGAAGAGGAAATGTACAATATAAAGCAATGTAATTTAATAAAACAATACCAAAGTAATCAGAGATTGTAAATTCGGATGACGCCGCAAATTAGGATGAGATTTAAATCTCGAGTTTCGATTTTTAATTGGACAACAACTTTGAATTCGAGTCATCAGCAAGCCTTGGAGGAATGGATGATCATGGGTCAAGTCCAAAGCGGCTGTCCAACCGGAAATGGCCAGCTCAAAACTTGGCTCAAAGGCTGATGGCGAGGGAGTTGGGTCTCGGTCTGACTACTAGGGCTCTCCTTGCTGGTTCGGAAATCAATCTCAATCGCTCCCTCTACCAGAATATTGTACCAAACTTTTCCGTGACGAATATAAGGATGACTGAGCCAAGGGAGTATATTCGGAAATTCTCTTTGGATGGGCGCTACTTTATTACCATCTCTGACAACCTCTCCCACCTCAACGTGTACCGCTTTAAAGGATCTGAGATGGGACCAAAGTATTTTGCGAAAAATAATGGAGAAGAACTCGAGGATATTGTGATGACTGATTGCGGAGGTGTTGGGGATAATAAGAAGATCCGATCTTCAATCTTTACCGAGTTCTTCACCCTCGCCTTTAAAGTCCCTGTACCTGGAACACATTCAATTAGCCGGGACATCTGCCTTTTCACTCCGGATTCGAAATACCTTCTTATTTGCTCTTCGGGGCCCTCTGAATCCGGTTTCAACATCCACCCGGAACTGAATGACTCTTTAGACATGGAGGTGTTTCTCCGAGATTACAGGTATCTTGATGCCTATAGCGCACAGCTTATCTGTATATTCTGGGCTTGAAATAACATGATCTAATTTAAAAGGCTTTATGCTGTAAATCTGGATACGGGAAATGTGGATTCAACTCTAGACTTTCCCAATGATCGGCTTGCTTTGAGTCTTAAAAATGCTGTGTATATGCTAGATAGGATGATTGTAGTGCTCTCAATTCAGCACCAAATCATTTACATCATTTGGCTGACGCAAGATGGAAAGATGGAAGGTTTGTCAGCCTATTTCTTTTGCTTATTAAATAAGATCCTAATCTTCCTCTGAAGAGATACACCGAATAGGCGAGAATTGCCTTGAGAAAGTCATCCTTTCTCCAAGATGGGATCCTGATGGAAGCCCTTTGTCCACATTTAAGCAAAAACTAGCCAGTTTTTTGGTGGACCGCTTCCTGGATGAGAAGGATCCGGATGACGAGGTGCAGAGGCGTCGTTACTCTCAGTATATCGAGTTTATTGAAAAAATCCGAATGTGGAAGGTGCAGCTGCTGGATGACAATACTCTGCTTATCAAATTTGCTGAGGAAAAGTATCTCTTTTCAATCCCTCAAGGTATCTTTTTCTAATCCAAAATTCAAGAGTATCGCTACGAGTATACTAATCCTAAGAAGTAGAGTATGACAACGTTTCAATGCTCGTGGTCTATGAGATTGAGGAGGAAAGGATCCTGAGGGTAAGATGATTGAAAGATTTAATATCAAATGTCAATGTCATCTCTGATGCTTAATATTGACGTTGTACTTTAATAGGTGGTTGAGAATTGCAAGGAGGAGGTGATTACACTATATGGAGGCTACTTTGACTGCCTTCAAAATATGGAGAGACTTCCTGGAGGGCGCCATTGCACAAATGCTACCAATAATTTTTTTGCAAAGTATTTTAATTAGGTGATATTTCCGAGCTTTTCTTTATTCAACTCATTGCATTTTAGACAGGCATACCAGAGATGCATCGACTCGCTCCCAGAGGATAGTAGGACAAAACAAGTCGGGGGTCAATTGCCTATCCCTGGTATTTCTCTAATTCTCATTTTAGCCATTTCGGACAAATGCTCCGAGTCAAATGATCTGTGAACTTTTTTGACCTTTGACCTTTGACCCCCCCAGCTCAGAACTTTGTATGTAGCCCTTACCTTGACCACGCCATCTTCCGTTTTTCGGACGTAATTAACGCACTTCCGGTGTAACAAATAATTAATTTAATCCATATAATTAATCCCAATAGGTATGCATTTCTTCAATGGAACGCCCTCGAAGTTTAACCCACTCCAACATCAAGTTCTTTGCGAGAGACTCTAATCGGGTTCGCTTCATCCTGGAAAAAGCAAAGTCAGTCACCCTGAGAGCTTCCCTGACCTCTGACCTCTCGCACCCTCCAAACTCAAACTTTGTTGCATTTCACCCCACGGATCCGTTCGCTTTATCAGGTAGTAACTGTTTGTAATCACTAATAATTTTTTAATAATGAGAAATAAGGTTAATAATAACCTTACCTAACCAGTTCAACGTGTAGACAATCGATATTTTTATAATTTACACTTTCGCTTGGATTTACCTGCCTTTGAACCGATGGACATTATACTCTGATTTGATTTGTTTTATTTAAAGTTTAATTACAACATGTACGAATACTAATCATAAATTGTGCATGTAAATCTTTATAAGCGAAATAAACGCCATTTGTTACACCTAAATTCTAAAATTAAACTCTCTTGAATAGGCCAAACTTTGAAACTTAAGTAGAGATATGAGAGGCTGAGAATTACTTTAGATTTCTCCAGGGAATATCTGTAGGACTAGGTACCTACGGGTCGAGGAAATATGTGAGAAAAAGTTTACATTTAGCCATCTTGCTTGAAAGAGTATTTTTCAACGGAAATCGATATTCCTCCAGTTAATTGGATCCCAAACCTTTTTGTCCCAAATAGGTTTTAAGTGCTATCCGAAATTCCGAATCTGTATCAGTATTGTATTTTAAACTATGTATTGTAATAGGAACAGTCCCAGAGGAACAATTATCAAGCTTGTATTAAATGGCATTAGATCCCCGATTAATATTCAAATGATTTATAATCGCAATTTATTTTAATAACAGTAGGATATTATTTTAATTACAAAGATAAATATTACAGCATAAGCGATATTAATAGTTGTAGATCGAGTTTATTGAGTATGAAGAGTATTTTGTAACTTGCAAATTATATTGCAATTGGCTAAATTCGCGATATCGTAAAAAGTAATACTCGTAAGTCGTACAGTAAGTATTAGTACTAATAGTAGGTAATATTAATTACATACTAATTACATATCCGTAATTGTAGAGCTTTATGAATAGTAATTAATTACGAAAAGGTGTTCGACACTACATATCGTAAGTAGAATAATATTACAATTTATAATTTATATCGTAGATCAAGGTGTAAAACAGTAAAAGGCATATTCTGTTTGATTAATAGAATCCTAATTTAAAAATTGTTATACGAGTAGCACGTTATAAATTAAGACCTTAAAAATTTGGAATTGGAATCCAAAATTTGGATTGAAAATTTGAAATCAGACTTTTGGAACGTAAACGCTTGAAGTCATGCTATTCGAGGTCTTGCTGCTGACAGAGTCTTTCAAAATTGAATTCAAATTCGGTCCATCCTTTCTCTATAAAAATAGAATTATAATCAATAATTTAAAATTCATCCATGATATTCACTAAATCAGCTATACCTCTTTGTCTATTTTTTCAAATTGCTCAAACAGCTTCCTCATTTGAATATTCTTTTGTGAGATATCCTCCTCGAGAGGCTGTAAAAGCATTTCATAAATTCATAATGTAATTTGAAATAATACTTAAGAATGAATCTAATTAACCTACCAAATTTTGTCTCATTAGTTTTGGAAATTTTTCATATAGAGTTATAACCAGTCTCTCCGAAACCCTTCTCACATTCTCTGATGGCTGATTGAAGGCTGATACAGAGAATTCTACGTAATCTCGTGCAGTCATCCCCCTAATTAAATTATAAAAGTTACGCTTAATTAATTAAAATTCTACAATCCTTTTTCAAAATCTTACGAGTTTTTCTCCCCAGAAATTCCATATTTTAATAAAATCTCTTCAACCATTTCCGTCTTGCTTTGTGCCAGACGGGGAAGGACAGGAGTATCAAAGGGTTTTGTTAATTGCGAGGAAATCACATGCAGAGACCTGTAAAAATATTCAAAGCGATCCAGGTTTGATACATTTGATTTGAATTCCAATTACCGAATATGAGGGCAACTTTGTAATTTCAATATGCAGTCTACTGCAATTTTATTCTTTCCCAAAGCTGTATCCCCCGATTTTGAAAAGAGTTCAGGGAGAAGCCTATCCAGTCCTTGAGAAATTTCAGATCCTGGAAGCCTATGCTTTTTTGCGAAGTCATCCATTAGAAAGGTGAGGGTTATAATAGTGGCATCAAACACGGAAAAGATTGGATCCTTAATTGTTCTTTGAAGTAGTAGTGTGGCAGCTCGAAATACCTTGGGTGGAGGATCACCCAATTGTCCGGATTTGGCTAGAGCTGAAAAACGAGATCCTAATTTTTTAATATTTATTGAATCTGGAATTAATGCTTAAATAATTACTCGACTTATCCTGCTTTTTGTAATCAGCCAGAAATTTCTGCAAGCACCTGAGTCTGTTAATTAAATGTAAATATTCACAATGAGATTTGAAGCAATTTTAAACTTATTATATTAATATTACCCATCTTCTTTTACGGCAAAATTCTTAGAAAAAAGTTTTTCCACCTGAAAAATTCCAAATCGAGTTAAAAATGCTTCATGGTCATCTCAAAATCATACCAAAAACTCTCCAAATACGGAAATAGGAAGTGCACAATATCTCTTGGCTCGTTCAGATAAATTTGTCGGCCTTTGAAAGTTAATTAGATGTTGAGGAAGTGTAGTCAAATGGGTTGATGGCCGAACAATTTCATTTCGAGTAGTCTCGCGGTCAACTCTATCTACTGAGGAGGAATGAGACGCTGAAGCGGAAGCAGACTTGTAATTCCTCCTTTTCCTACAAAGTATTTCTTATGTGAAATTCATTTGCCTTATTCATTTGACTTACTTGACAAAAAGCGGAGGAAATTTTGGCTCATCGACATTACTTAAATACCCAGATTCTTTTTTCTCGGAAATATCCGGTGTTGTTCTTCTTGAAAACCGATCTGAAGTTGTGCTATCTAAAATAGGATTTAAAATAATATTTTAGATCATTCTCTTCTCTGATCTCGGATCCTGATATGTGTATTAATGTAGTTTACCTGGAGTAGAAGCAGCGGAAATTGAAGGAGCATTTAAAGATAGCTCTGTGATGCTCCTCGTCATTCCCATAAGTTCTGAGATTTTTCCAGGTTCATCATTCTCTACTAATCTCTGTATAACATCATAAGATTTTTAAAAAAGTTGCTAAATAATCACTAGTATCATAATTACCCCATTTGGCTCGAGTAATTGTTTCACCCTAAGAGAAATATAAAGTGAATCTCTATATGTCTCCATTTGTATCTTTTTTTCTTTCGCCCTCTGGAAATCCTCTCGGCTAGCCGCAATCTGTTTTTCCAGTTGATATTTAGCCAAAACCTCTCCAGATTTCCTCAACTGCTCCATTGTAGACTTTAGTTTAGATGCATAATCAAATCTTTCGTCCAGAATTGCTTCCATCTTCTTTTGATCCATCTGTTTTATAGTCCCCTGAACACCAAGGTCTACGTACATCATGAATGAGAGGTCATCCCAAGGGGAAAAGAGTCCCTTCTCATTTGGGGTGGTTTCCTCAAAAGTTATCATGCTTTTACTCATTGTTATATCCGGTTCATCTTCGTCCAACTTCTCCCCAAGAACATTTATAGCTACGAGTGAGACCTGAGAATGGCGATTATATTTATTTCGGAAATTCTGTGAGATGACGAGCTTGAGGAATGACCCAAAACATTCAACAGTAATAGATTTGAGCTCCCGAGCTTTAAAACCACTCCCTTGATTCGTGGACATTGTTGTATTTCCTAGTAGAATGAAATGAACTTTTTCTAGGTCCACTCTTTCATTTCTCCCAATCAATTCGATCGTTTCTCCCACATAGAATTCAATCTTTTCAGCTGAATATCAATAAAATACGTTATGCAAATGTCAATTACATTAATTTTAATAAATAAATCATACGGATCAAGTATTGATGTGCAAGAATTTGAAGATGACCTAGCCGAGAACGTCCTTCAAGTTGAAGAATGATTTCCTGTGGGTAAGATGTTGAAGATAACTTTGCGGATCTCCATCCTTGAATTGTTGGGCCATGTTTCCCCAACTCTGATGCTGAATACCCAGGGTCCTCACCTGAGATTTAAAGAATTGCCGTGTTAAAAAGATATTAAGATAAATTCGAATCAATTTTATTACACAGCTTTTAAATGTAGGGTGCTTACTTGTTGCTTTAATGACTTTGAAATTGATCTTTTCCAGCATGATTAAATCAGACTGCCCTGTAATCTTTATGGAGCACCAGCACCAGATCAAAATGATTAATCTGATATGTCTAATAGTAATTAAGAGTAGGCTTGAAATTGTTTGCACCCATTTTTCAATCTAATCTTCCGAGAACCATTTGAAGTGAAATGCGACAAATCTCATGTAATCTCATATAGTTTATCAAAGAATTAGGTACTGGGACTGATTACAATTAAAAATTTCACCCAAACTTTCACCCATATTTTTTAAATTGCACTTTCTCCATTATTATGATATTTAAATTGCAAAACTCTCTCTCTATCTTTTATTTTATAAAAAACTTGATTTCCCAATATAATTTATCTTATTGGCGTGAACAATCCAATAATTTTAATCACTTTGTTTTGAGATTTCACATTTATGAAAGATGTATACAAAATTATCAAAAAATTATCAAGGTAGCTTATAAGGTACTTTTAGCTACCTATGCAGATTTCTGTCGGTTTTAAATACACTCGGACTTTCCCCGATGATCTCACCCCAGGATTCGGATCGATATCTGGCCGAATTTGTTCCCCAGAGGTGGCGATGGATGCTCCTCCCCCGGATTTGAGGGTCCGAATTCGGGAACCAACTCTTGCTAATATTACTACGTTTTTAACAAAATTATACAAATCCGATACAGAGTTTTATAAAATCATTACAGAAGTTTTACAAACCTCAAACTTTGTTCAAAACTACCAGATATTTCTAATTACTCTGAATATAAACTTTACAACTCTATCTGAAATGAAACCAAGTTGAAGTTATAAAGTTATAACTTGAAGAATACTTTATTTAGATAGAATAGAGAGGAATTCTTTAAATAGGTAATTGTGATCAGGTTTATAAAATTATAAGAATAGATAGAACTTAGAAGGGGGGGGGGGGAATAGAGATAATTTTACCCAGGAATTCCATTCTCGGTCTCATAAAAATCCTCATCTCTCCGGGCTCCCCTCCTCAGAGTTGTGGGCTTGAAAATGCTCTTTCAGCTCCTTAAACTTTCCCCCTCTAAACTTGATTTGCATCCTAATTAAATATCCTCTAAACTTTTATTAGTTTCTAGCCTTTAAAAAGGTCTGAGTTTTCCACTTGTTCAATTTTTACGGGGGCCCGGTTCTCTGCCACCCCTATAAGCAAAATGCATTTGAATCCCCACTCACATAATAAGTTTAAGGGGATAAGAGAGATAAAAGCCAAAAAAGAAATGAGCAAATTTCCTTTCACACTTAAAAAATTGTATAACTTTTAAAAAGTTTCCAAAAATAACTTTCTCCCCCTTTTTTTCTACCAAATAAGAATTCTTTCAAATGTACGTATACTTACTACCTATTGGTATAAGCCCTAAGCCTACCTAGTACCTGCTTACTATATTTGAATATTTAATACGATAAAATATGTACACATTTACCTATTCAAACATTAAAGTCACAAAAAACCTGTCTGAGGAAGCTACAGATAAATTTTTCATTCAATTTCAAATAAATGTTTATATTATTTACATTTATAATCTTAAGTAAAAGTCTGATTATTAGATGAACTGTAAATATTTAAAACTGTGAGTAAAATTTATAAAGTCTAGACTAGACTTTTGAATGAATACTTACTAGAGCATTGTGGCTTTCTTTACAACTAGTGTAAACAACTATGCTTTCTCTCTTGGTCTATTTTGACACTTAAGATGCTCTCACACAAGTTTCTAATAATTACATATTTAATGTCCAAACTATCTTGAAATTCTTGATACTTTACCTATGAGAAGACTCAACTTAACTTGAGATTCCCTTTTTCATTGTACATCTCATAAGTATACGGAGGTAGCAAAGTCTCTCAGCTCTCAGCGGGAGAATAATTGACTTTAGTAGTTTATAAAGTCTGGAATTAACTTTGTATGGCAGTGCAAATTACAAAGCATCCGTTACACATTATGGGCTAGGTAGAGGTACCTAATACATAAGAAGTGAACAAACTTATGAATTAGTAATATCTGTACTACTACTCTAACCCACCCTAAATTTTGACAACTCATTTCTAATCATAATTTACTATTATAAGCCTCTCGTGGTTATGTCCAACTTTCCAAACTCAATCTCTGACTCCCGAAACCCCCAAGTTTTCTATATGAATAATGTATCCACCACTGCCTGGACAAATCACCCTCGCTCAAAACAAATATTTCTCTGTAAATACAGATACTCGAGGAATGACTTTCAAAATAACCTGACACCGAATTTCCTCAAGGGTGATTTCGAGGTTGTAAATTGTTAAGGCGGGAATGTGCCAG
>JAAZTK010002334.1:0-11466 GCA_036507255.1 Megalothorax incertus | reverse complement strand
CAATTCTGTCCAGACTCTCTCGTATTTTTCTTCCTCATTTTTGACTGATGGTTTGCACATTAATAAATATTATTTTGTGAGTATAACCCACAGAGTCAGTCAGGCCGGCGAGGGAGCCTAGCTAATGGAAACTTTTGGGGTCTGGAATTTGGCAAAGGTTGAACACGAGACTCTCGAGTAAAGGAAACCATCAGGGTTTGGAGTTCAAGATTAATAGGTTTAGATTAGAGTCAGTTCCATATGGCAATGTGAGAATTCCCTGTAATGGCCACATATGCATAATAGGCTTAAATAACTCAAACTCTAATCAATCTTGATCGTATATCGATAATTACCCACAAATTTTTCTCCTTCAAATAACCTTTACAAACCCCTTATTTTGTGCTCGGAAAGGCTTTGGAATTTCCTTGATTTGACTTTGATTTGAAATGAAAAGAGATTGGCAACATATTGGACCCCTTTTTAGAGTGGTAAAAACAAGCTGGAGACAAACATTGGAAATTACCCAACCAAACTGGTAGGGAATTGGGATTCAGATGTCGCATTGGGAGGATGAGAAAGATAGAAAAAAGCGAGTCTTAAATAGAACTTTCGGGCTGGTTCCGATCCGTCTGGTTGAAATGTCTCTTTTTTCTTCGAAGAGGGGGGAGGCGGAGGAGGAGGAGTGTGCCTCCTCAACCGTTGAAACGCCTGCCAAATTTCGATGCATATACTGGGGCTCTAGAATACTGATATTTGGATGAGAATCCTCTCGTTCTATCTGTAAAAGTGTATGTTTGAGATGGGGAAGATAGAGACATTTGCAAAATAAAGCTTGATATCATTTCACGAATACCCCTGCCTCAATATATAAATATAGGAGGTTTTTATCTTTGTGGAAGATCGGCAAAGACTGTAAGTCTGGAAGTCTGGAAAGTCGTAGCAATTTTATATTTCCAAATTTACATATACAAACATAAAATGGCCCAAGTGAGCCCAAGATAAGAATACCAAAAGAGCTGGAACAATTTATATGCTCTCTAAGAAAAAAAGGGATTTTCCAGCATGTTGTTCGTAGAATAGTTTGTAAGTTGGGGAAATAAGTCGAGTGCTGATATTTGATAGGAATCGAACGATTGGAAATTGTTTATGGGGCATTGCAGTTTCTCTCTCTTATTCTCTTAAACAAAGGAAAGTCAAATAATACTTTTTTTCTCCATTTACTTATCTATCATCCAACTATATATTGTAGGTACATAGTCACATTTACCCCTATTTAACACGGCGGAGGAGGAGGAATGTGAAGGGCAAGCAGAGGATTGGCACAAATGACGTAAAGTTTTAGCATGCAATTGAGCATAGGACTGGAAATATCTAGTGAAAAGATCTCGTGCTTTTAAAAAGTTCTTGACATTCATTAGGAAGGTGTTTAATTTTTTTCTTCGATGACTCGATCAGCACAAATCCAGTTTTTAAGTAGTTTTCAACGTACCTCAATTTCTCCAAAGCTTAATCAATCATTTGATACTATTAAAGAGAAGAGTCAAAGCTCAAGTTCAGAGTAGGAGATTAAATAAGGATTTATTTTATTTTATATTTTATACAATGCAAAAACTTGAATATGGGCTATGTGGCGCATTCTGCGTCTTTTGCGTTAGGAGAATCGAATCTAATTTAATTTCCTTTATCAAAAAATGTAGTACGAGTTGGAATTAATTATTAAAATCTCTTTTAAATTGGCTAGATCCTTAGTGTACACTGTATACATATAAAAGAGAATTTAATTCCATATTCTTCTCGGAGTATACGTAGGAATTTCGGTTTACTTTACTCCTCGCGGAAGTTCAGGTTAAAAAAAAGTGTATTAGATTTTTGCTCGCGGCCCTTCCGACTCTTCTAACTATCTTCTAGTATCTTCAAATCCCAATTCACCGAACGAGAAAGATGAAAAAAGTAGGATACAAAACGGTGGAGTCGAAAGATTACAAACACATCGTTTGGCTTTTACCCGATATACCCGTATAAGTCTATAGGTGGTACTAGGAAAAGTTTCTTTAGCCCTAGATCTCTTTACTATCATATTTCAGGCTCCTCCAGATGTTTTTTACGTATATCCGTATGGGTTGATTTCTTTTTCGGGGGAAAAACAAGTTCAGGAGGTGAAGTTTTTGGAGACTTTTCAGAGATAATGTTTACACCAGGAGGATTTAAACTCGGGGTAAAAACTGTATCCAGTTTAGCGTGCACATTGCATACCTAATACTCATAAAGTGCATATTTAGAGCATGTGTACTCTCATGAATCTTGAGGAATTCTCCAGGCTCCTTGCTGCACTTTTTTCGAGTCCCATAATTTTTTTTAAACCCGCTCAAAAGTGCACACACATAAACATCATAAATACTCAATACTCCTCCTTTTTTACCTTCGGTATTTCTCCGAGGATCGAGAGATTTTGAAACTCTACAATTTATTCCCGGGCTTTATTTACCATTGAGAGAATTACACACTCTTAATGGTGATCTAGTCCATGTTTGGAAAAACCCAAGCATACATCTTTCTCCTCCTCCTCCTCCACCTCGTCGTAAACCATGTAGGATCTATTTGTGATTTTATTTCTTCCAAATCCTTGGGGTGAAATATGTATATGGTTTATTGGGCTAACACAGTTTAATGATGGCATTTCCCTATTTACTTTTCCTGTGCCTTTGAGGTCACACCTCCTGATTGAATTATAACACGAAGGAGTCATCGGAAGATCAAACCACAATAGTACCCCCATGTGTTTCCTATAACTCATCGACTCTTTTGATATATTTACTCGATTTATCCAAACAAACCTTGAGTTCATTTCGAGGATAGCCGATCTCTTTAGCCTGCAAGTTATGATTCGGTTTATTAAGCGAGATCTGTAATTGAGCATTCAGGATATTGGCTCCTTCTTCAAACCTCTCCAGAGACCGACTCCTTATTTTTAGAGTCCTTTGTGTAATACCTTCGAACTTTGAGTATTTTACTATTTATATCCTTCAGAAGAATTCCCCTCCTCACTTTTGTAAATCTCTCATTTTTTGCCAAAAAGCAATCAATTTACTCTACGAGAGTTGAACGGACTACGCGCTAGTAGTAGATTACTACACCCGGCTCCCAAATCCACATTTCTTATGCATACGAGTAGTATGCACTGACATTTCATTCAGCTCCACTTTATCATTCATTCTTCCCTAAAGACTCTCTGGCTCCCAACTCCTTCGAGTTAGTTAAATTATGACCTTAAATGCTCTGGGACTCATATATCTGTAAAATATGACATTCCTCATCTATCTCCTTTCTCTCCCTCGCTCTCAATATTCCATTCATAAGCTAGTACAAACCACAAGAGACATCCCCAACTCGGAGGCGTCTATAAGTAAAAATAACGTGGTGATCGATTCATTTTTCTAAGGTCTTTAGCCTCACAAACAACCCTCACTGCGGGCTAAGCGTGAAATTATTGACTCCTTCTTTTACTAGAACTACTTGAAAACTTTTTAGAGATTTATAAAAGGATCCTGCTTAAATTCCCCCTCAAGAGAAATTCACCCAAAGTTTCATCCTGATTTTGAGGCGCTCTTTTTTTCGGCTAGACATCCTGCCTCCTCCATCTCTTCCTCCACAGATCCAGTGGTGTTTTATTTTTTAAACGGTTCGTCTGAAGTTTGTTTAGTAATAGTTACCTACCTATAAGTATAGCCATTTAAAAATAATGGCCTTTTACCATATCCGTATAATATTGTGGCACAACTGCAATCTGCACTTTTGCGGCTTCATCATAGAGCATCTTACAGACTTACGGCATCTTGAAATTGGCAAAGATTTAATGGGCGATTACCTTTTAGTTATTTTGGCAAAGGTTTACCTTTCCTCCCCAAATTTTGCACTAATTGTTTATTTAGAGAGTAGGTATTTTGAATCTGCATGTTAAATTTCGTATGAGCCACCATTCATACATTCTGTGATATGCAAATGAGCCAGGAAAAAAGGGACTCTAATGATGAAGATGGGCTTGTACTACGAAACTGAAAGTCTTTTTTGCCAGCCTTGAGGCTAATAATTATTCGCTCAACTCTGGTAATTCTTAACGGCGAAGAGCAGCCAGTAATGCACAATGCAAAATAGAGGCGGCGGTTGAAAAAAAGGGAGAGTTGCAACTCTCATCAAATGCCAAAAGTAACTTGTATGCATTCAAGATTCCCCATAAAAAAGGAGTAGTAGTAGGAAGAGAATAAATGATATATAATTAGATTTGAATGGGGTAGCATAATTTTATTTACTTTGGGAGACGACAGTGTGTGAGAGAGTCCTTGCTGTTTTTGTTTGCGGGCGCGATTCACGTACGAGATTAAGTTGTTGGGAGCCTTATTTGTTTAACGATGGGTTCATTATAATTTAAATTCAAAGTGCTTATAATCATATGTATTTCCTCCCCTTTTTTTCTTGGGAAAAATGAATTGAATTATACGATGATTGGGGGATGGTCGTCACAAATACAATAAGTAGCTGTAGGTAGGCCGTTAAATGGTAAAATGTGCAAGGAGGAGCTGAGGAGGAGGCGGATTGAACAATGGCATCTCTCCAAAAGAAGAGAATTTTTTTCGCGAAAGAATAAATGGTGTGAATGCAAATGTATGAGGTTTGGCAAAGCCCAACGGTGGTGGTGAGGAGATAATCTGCACTCGTTGCATTCAATAAATACCTCAAATTTATCACACTTATTAATAATTTAGAATCTTCTGCAGTCTCCTCCCAGAGCTCTCCTAACCAAGATTATTAAAAGATAAAGATTTAAGAATGTTTCAAATTTATGTCAAACTTTCACTGTTCCTTCGGCTTCCCCCCCCCCCCACCACCCCTATATTTAAAAATCATTCACTGTTCCATCTTTTTTTGTAGCAAAAAAAAACCCAAAATTTCTCAAAGAAGGTTTTTGCATGTTTTTACGCACCTTTCTAAAGAGAGAACAATGTTCTGTTACTCTGTATCTCCTTCCCCCTTCACTCTGTGCTATATTTGGTTCATTAAGGGGTAAAAAATGAAGGCTCCAATCTTTATTCTCATTTATTCATGCTGTCTGACTTTCCGCTGTCGCCGACGGTTTCCAGTTGATTGGTGTAAATTTAAATGAGGAAAAAAAAGTCCTTTGAAAGTTTGAACTCTTCATTTCCTCCCCCTCTATTTGAGGGGGAGAGGATTAAATAGTTTGAGATTTATGGGGTGTATTTGACAGCTTTTGAATTAATTCTCGATCTGTCTGGGACGAGGAAAAATCGGGGAGGAAATCACTCAATTTCCAAAACCTTTTGAGTTTCAACTGATTCTGTCATTTAGCCGAGTAGAATTGAATTTATGTTAATTATCTTGTAAAGAGGATTGCATTTAATATTTAAAATAATTCATATGGTACTCGAGTTAAAGCATCTGCCCATGAAAGGATGAGTTGGAATTGAATTTGAATTGAAATTAAACCTGACTCGTTCTCATGCTCTTTACAATAGTAATTCCACCTTTACTTAAATACTACAATATTAGGGAAATTGCTTGACAATTTATGGAAATTCTATTTACTCTGAAAGGATCTTTTTAATATCTCATAGCTATTTTGTATGGTGCATATTCGAGTCTCGTAATAGAACCTATCAGTATGTGCATTATGTAGATTCGAATGGAGTGCTCTTTACAATATCTAGTTGTACTGTATGTATGGACGAGAGCTTTCCCAATTACTTTGCCTAATTGTACAAATATATATATAGAATTAAATTTCAAATTAGTTTAATGTCCACTTCCAGCTCCTAGCATGAAAAGCCACCTATCAATGAAGTTGTATTAGTGAACTAAACCCGATATTTATATTTTGTAAATGGGACATTTAAGTAGACCTATTAGGGAAGCATTATGGAGATTAATATTAATGTTTTGGAGGGAGGTACTCGAATTAGGGCTGCATAATCGCGAGGTATTTGGACTCATAAAAAGTCTATAATTTACTCGTATATTAGTAGTGCCTTCAACTAGATATAGTAGTCTAGTACCTATAATAAGGTATTTTCAAATATCCTAAAGGAAGTAATCGCATCCTCGTCAAATTGATATTTGCTGAATATTTTACCTAGCTAGGTATACCTACGTCATATTTGCAATACAAATCATTACCTACCTCTTTCCGTTGAAAGTCACATTGAAATCCAAATGCCAAAATGTTGCAAATTTCCGATGGTGGAGTCTTGTATCTCTCCATCTGCTAATTTGCATTTTAATTTACATGCTTCCGTCACATGCTAGTCCTGCAGGGGAATTGCATGCAAATGCAACAGTATCTTCATCTTTTATCAGACCTAAAAATCTCCTCACTCGTGTAAAAATCAAGGACGATCTTACTAGCGTTTTTACATAGGAATGACGAGATATCTACATAAAAATACTTGTTTTATTCTATTGATAGTTGAAACAAATGAATATTATAAGCTTGTACATCCCGATATATTGGCATATTATTTAGTAAATTGAATTGTGCATCTCTTGCTCTTACTAAATTGAGGGGGAGAAACAAACTGGCATTTGGAAGACTTCTCAACCTGAAGCCTGCACTTCTCAAAGGAAGCTACTCAAAATAGGAGCCCCATGTGGGTTTCTCTCGACAAAATCGAATTTCATCCATTCGCATCTTCCCCCCTCCCCTCCCAGGGAGGCAGCATCGGATAATTTAGTTAAAAAAGACATGGGAGAGAATGTTTGAGGTCTTGAGCCCCTCTAGACTTTTACATCTTTCACTCAACTCTTCTCAAAAAGAGGATAACTTTGTTGTTATTTGGTAGGGTTTTTTTTTGTGGTTCTGAATGATCTTTTTGGTTAGAGGTGGTGGAGGAGGAGGAATGAATTGACGATGAAGATGTGAAAGCTGAAAGGTAGTAGTAGAAAGAAAAGATACGCTTCCAGCCAAATATGGACTAGGACGAGAGCCTTTTTGAGGGAGGAGGGAGATAAGTTTAATATATTGTTCCCAACTCCCTTTAGTTTGGCTCAAATCATACCTACCTTACCCTTGCAATGATGCTGAATGCATACGAGGAATATTATTAAAATAAGGAGGATTTACATTGCGGGAGAGTAAGTATATTGCAAAGTATAATACGAGTAGGAGTAAGGTATACAGTAGGAAGAAAATGTAATTTTAAAGGAAAAAGTGATGGCCTCTGGCACTGCTCCTCCTCTGAAAAGGTTATATAAATACCCCATATTCCTCGGAGCTAGGTTTATGCCTTTCTGAGAAAAAGGGTGAAGGATGTTTTTCTAGTTTGAACGAGCATTTCCATTTCCTCCAGGATTTGACTGTGAAAGAAGCAAGAAAAGTAGAAAGGAAATGATATTATTTTTAAATTTCAAAGCGGCTCTTGTTTGAAAAAAACTTGCAACTAAACAGATAAATAAACAAACCAATTCCATAATTATTTTTATGTTGAGATCCGCTTATTAGTATTTTAAAGGTTAAGCATTTCCGGTCTAATAGGATTATATAAATTCTGGCTCGTAAAATGATAAATATAAAGAATTCTCATATGGAATCCTTGTGGAAAATGATTTGATTTTTGCCAACTTTTTATATCTTTTATATCTGATTTTTTTCCTTGGCCATACAAATGATGAGTCCATGACCAATCCATATTTCAGCCTCAAGACATGATGAGCTTAATGGTGAAGGCCTTAGTTTATACTTGTATTTGAAATGGGATTGTTTTCCTCTCCGCTGGAGAGTTTTTGTGTATATATTTACTATGTACTTTGGTTTTGGGTTTAGGAGAAGAATAGATTTAACCAATGGATTTCCCCGCTCTTGATCTGGTTGGGTTTTGGGTTTTTTTCGAGGACTCTTTTTGAAAGGATGAAGCTGGGAGCTTAAGAGTGGTCGTATTTCGAGAGAAGGAGTGGACTCTTGGAACGAATGTAATTAAAGAGAGTTAAAAGATTAGCAAAGGATTCGACCTTTCTCTCGAATTTGGACTGGATCCTATTGAAACTCGCAAAAAATACTAATGGGATGAGCGATCCTTTGTGTATTTCGAGTACCAAACAAAGTTGAGGGGGATTTAATGTAAAAGTCCTACCTGCTCGGCTCAAACAAAGTAAAAAGGGATTGTATCGTAAAGAAAAAAGTAAAAAAAAGTATTGGGTAATTCGAGTAAATTTAATTGTAATGGCCGTAGCATTAGCCCCGGATTTTATTAGGGGTTCCTGATCTTCCATTACTCGATATGGGCATTTTGTTAATATGATTGTGCCCCAGATTTCTAGACTGGCTGGATTAATATCCCTGCAGAATGTAGAGCAAAAAAATATTTGTATTTCGGATTCAGAAAGCTTTCATTTTAATAAAATTTACTCTGTGAATTGGTGAATTGTAAGAAATGTGTAAGGGATATGATTTATCTGAGCTGTCTGTCTCTCTATCTTGTTCCCGTTTATTGGATCTTGTACATGTGCGAAGAAAAAATGTTTTTCCTGCTATAAGTATAATGCATAAGATCTGGCTATATCCCATTTTTCTTGTGCTGAAGCTACATTCAAAATATGATGTTTGGAGGCGGCGAACTCGGAGAAAGTCTCTCTAAAAAAAGAGTATACTCAAAGGGTTACTCATATCTGTTTTTGGTGATATTACTACGATATATATCCCACAGCATACGATGAGAGGACAAGGGCAAGAAAAAATGGAATAGGACCGTTCCAAATGGCACTTTGTTTTCCTCCAAACGTGACTCGAGCTTGTATTTCCAGCCCCTGTTTTTCCATCTGGTTGATTTTAAATTTGGACGAACAGACCAGGCACAGGGTAGTAATATTGTAGTAAAGCCAGAAGATGATGGAATAGAATTCCGTGCATGATTCGAATGATGATCTCCACATGAGTATGTAAAATTAAGCGTAAAGCCTGGAGGAGAAAGATTTTATTTCAAAATTCGAGATTTCCGCTAGCTCTGGGAAATTGCATTATTCTTCATATACTACGAGTAATATCTAAAATATGAATATATGATAATAATATTGCCGATATATGTAAATATGGCATACGCATCCCCGGCATCCGAGCACCCCACTTCATAACAATGGAGGATTGGCCGCTTAATTTTTAAATTTCATGTTTAAGGGCGTATCAGCTACTTTAGAGAAAGATCCTTCGCGGAATGAGCTGGAAAATGCCATTTTCAGCCAAGTTCCGGGTTTTTCCATCCAGAGTTGCATTTGCAGTTTTTTCAAAGATCACCCCCTTGAGATTTTGAAGCACTAGAGACATTAGATTATATTGTATTCCCTCGCTCGCATTCTCTATGCAAAAGAGTTTCAAATGTATTTGGTATTTGGGAAGGAACCAGGATAATTATTCTATTTTTTTTTTGCTCAACAATTACTATGCAAAAAGATGGGGATTTCTTTTAATTCCTTTGGGGGTACGCAAATTGGCCCATTGTATAATGGAGTCAGAGATTTAAAAAAGCCATCTTCGAGCTGGCTAATAGGTAGTTTAAATGGACCTGTTTTTATGACAAGTGCTAGCAACTTGCTTATCCTTTGGGAATATACAGATGTGGTGTACGGTATTTATTTACTCTGAATATTTTCAAGGAGGTTGGAGGTTTTTAAGAGTGAATGCCGAAAAAATCCTTATCGGATTACCGAAACCGAACCCCGTAAAGGAAGGATAACATCCTTGGGATAAAACAAATAAATATCGCTATTCCGAATGGTACACTAAAAGTATTGTATCTACATTTAAAAAATCTTTTGCAAATACTAGTACTCGTATATAGTACCTCGAATTGGGTTCAATTTGAAACAAATTCTAAGATTCTCTGACTCTCACAATTGCTCCTTTGCATTCAAATCTCCTCGTTTCTAAATTTGATCGTTCAGAGTTGATTAAGAGGAAGGAAATAGCTTTTAAATCCCCTTTGAAAAAGGCTTAAGATTCTCTGTTTTGTTTTAATTCCTCATTCTCTCAAAGAGTCTCGAGTTTTGTGGTTTAAAACCTCCGGAGAATTAAATCGTACCGGGATATGCATCACAAAGGGATGATAGGAGGGACCTAGTCCTTTATCCTCAATGTAATAAGCTTCTTAAATTGTTAAATACATTGTCAAATCTCTCTTTTTATCCTCCAGTTAAATCTCCTGAGGATGGGAACATTAAGTATAACATGACACCAAGATAAAATTAAATTAATTGGCTCTGGAAAGTCAGAGCTTTCCTTAAACTTCTTTACTTTGCATACATATTGCATTTGACGTTTTTTTAAAATCTGGAAAAAACTCAGAGAGAATTTTAAACTGGCCCTTTTGGAATGCTCCTTTTGGCAAACCCTGAATGGGAAACTTTTTTTGCAGCAAAAGGATTCACTCCCGAGTTCGGGTGCAATTTGAATTGACTATTCTGAGTAGTGTACGAAGGTAGTTAAAGCTTTTGAAAAAGTATTGCTAAGTAGTTGTGAATGGGGCGGAGGGGGAATGGGATGAAGAATGGAGGAGTGTGAAAAGTTTGAGAGGAGAAAGGGACGCAAATCCAAACTTTGCTTTCACTTTTACTACTACTAGGTGATAATGATTCTTTGTGCTATTTCCTTCCAAATACAAAGTTATGATATTGTTGGGGGTCTGGAGAGTGGAGGGGGAGCTCTTTATTCGCAAAAAAACTCTCAAAATGGATCTCGATGATTGAAACCCTGTTGTATTTACTGGGTATTTTGAAAAATGATTTTTTTTATAAATGAAAAAAATACAAAGATTTTAGGTTTATTTTTTGAGATATCCTATAGGTTTTTATAATGTTAATTCTGTGATCAAAGTCGATTTTGATTGACTACTTTTTAATGCAATTTCACCCCGCATTTTTTGTTGGAATCATTGGTTTTTGAGCTTTTTTTTCACGGGGATAATGATGAAAAATGGCGCAAAAACCCGGCTCCAAATCATACTTAAATTTAAGATGGAGGATCTAATCTCATTCGCTTTACTCTTTAAAAGTTAAGCTTTGTTTCACACAGCACAAAAGACAGCTGAGCACAAGTACATTTAATGCGGGAACATCTTGGAGTTGTGGGTGCAGAATTTTAAGTGAGAGATAAGGGAGAAGAACAGAAAGCTGCATTATCTCCGAGAGACTCTGAGGAGCCGAGATAAACTTGATTTTTTTCTTCGCGGATGGAGGATTCAAAACTGAAAAGTCAGACGGAGACATTCATATTTAAGAATCTCAGTTTGTATGCACTATGCAGTAGATAGGGACTTGTTTTTAAGATTTGAAATTGATCCAGTTTGTATGCAAACTTATACTTAATAAAAAGTGAAGGGCTTCTTATGCAGCTTATTCATGCACTTTGGACAGAAGATTTCCAAGATATCTTCTCGTAGAATCAAAGGGAACTAAAGCAAAACTCGTTACTATTTCTAGCTGTTCCGGGGC
>JAAZTK010002333.1:0-11468 GCA_036507255.1 Megalothorax incertus | reverse complement strand
ATTACATATTTGGACTCCCCATGGCCTAATTAGTCTGAAACTGTGCTCAGAATTTGAAGATTAGTGTTAGTTCACCCGCTGCCCAGTTACCGAAATTCAACCAAAAGATCAAGAAAAATGGAACCAAATTCAGCCCTAGCATCATTGACCGCTAATTATACGGATTCTGAGCCAGAGGAAGATTCTGATGATGGAAGACGAGGAGAAGCCATTATAATATCCGCAGGTATTAATTGCATAATTTAAATAATGATGTAAAATATCTGTGTACAAATATTTCAAAATGTTTTCTTTCTTTCAGCACCAAGCGCCTCAAATTCTCCCTCATCCTTAGAAGGGCCCCAGCAGGCTCCAGGAAGTCAAGTCCCATCTCCATTGGTTGTCCAAAGACCCTAAAAAGAAGAAGAAAAAGAAATCTCGGCTCGTGTCCTACCAAGATGACCAAATTGACGACGAGGAAGATGTAGAGGATTCCTCGGATGAGGATGAAGATGAGGAAGAGAATAATTTGGAGGAGAACATTGGTGACAATGTTCTGATGGACACCACAGGAGTCGAAGAGAATGAAATGTCCAAAAGTAGGATCAAATTACCTCCAGAACCTTTGGGGAAATGCTCGACAGAACTGCAAGAAAAGATAAGGGCTATGCTTGAGAGGAAGCAGCGAAGTGGACTGGATTTTAATGAACATATTCAAAGCAATAAAGCCTTTCGAAATCCGAGTATATACGAAAAATTAATAAAGTATTGCGATCTGGATGAACTTGGTACAAATTATCCTCCCGTAAGTGACCTTTTAAAAAATTGAATTGTAAATCTAGTTCTAAGAGTTGCAATCCATATTTTTTTTAAATTTCAGGACAAATATGATCCTCATGAATGGAAAGAGTCCTCCTTTTACGACGAATTAGCTAAAACTCAAAAAGTGGAGATGGAGAAGAGGGAAAAGGAACGAAAAGAGAGAACTAAGGTGGAATTTGTTTCAACCGTACGAAGTAATCAACAAGGTACTATTGTTTATAAATTATTATTAATTAATAATGATAGATTACTCATCTAATCATAATAATTACGCTATTGCAGGCAATAGTCAAACTGAGACTGAGAAAAAGAAATCTAAATGGGATCAGAGAGGAGTTATGCCACCACTTTTGGCAATGGCTGCCCCATCACAAGTTATTCCACCACCTACTATAGCCACAACCTCAACAGGAACAAAATCCACTATAATAAATGCTTTTGGTAATCCTCTTCCCAAAAAATCTTCCACCAAGTTATAATAGCAGTTTGCTACATTGTATTATTTTAAAATAGTGCCCTAGAATTTTTTTAATTTGAAAGATGCAACAAGGTTTATAAAATCCAATTGTTTAATGATTTCCTAAAAATTATTTTAATTTACAATGCATTGAATTCAAATTAATCGGGATTGTAGACACATTATATTTTATCAAACATACAGTACTTTATAATACTTGATATATATTCAGATTCAGAATAAAGTTTAAACAAATAAACATTATTTTTTAAGAGTTTGTAAAAGATATTTAATATTTGATTGTACAAATGCAATTATAGTATTGTATTATTTATAACAAAAATATTGGTGTAGATCCAATCATTTGAGTAGGTATATTTAAAAAATATCCGGAGGAGTTTCTTCGCCGTAGAATATCGAGTTTGTCCAGCTTTTGGGATGCACAATACTTTTAGAATCTGTAAACTTGAGGGAAGCATTTGCTATATTATACAGTTCCTCGGCCTCCTTAATATTGAAATTTGAATTATAAATTAAAGCCAATTTAGTAAAAGTAAATAGTATTTTCTTATGCTCTTACTTGTATATTAACACCTTCCGAGGCAAACACAATCAGATGAAGAACAGAAATATTTCGACTCCTTAGTGTGTCAAAAAGAGTTTGAGCTATTCCTCCACCATGAATCATAGGTCTATCAGTTTCTGAAGATTCAGAGTTTGACGAAACGATTTCTTGGACACTAACGGCTGGAGCTGGGAACTTTCGTAGTTCTAATGGCATCACATTGATACTAAAAGAAGGATTAAAATATTGTATGATAAATTGGCTTCCTTAATTGTTATAGTCCTTATTCACGAGTAATATACTACTATGATACCTTTGCAATGTATTTTCTAGAGTTTCTGAGATATCGTAGCTAAAAGGGGAAATAAAGAAATGTACATTTAGAATTTAGATTCAATATAATTATAAATTGGTACAAATACTACCTCAAATAGCGATGTTGTGAACCCATCAATTGTGAGTCAATTCGCTCAGAGGCAAAACTACTTGTTAAGCACACAACTTTAGATATCCCAACAGAATCGATCCAATTCACCAAGAAATCCACAAATTCGTTTCTGAGCCGCTATTGTGAAAAAAGGATAGCAATTTGTTCAAAAAAAAAACAATATATTATTTTAACAGTTAAATTATAAATACAATTAATATTATTTATGGAGTATAATACAATTGAATATCCATACCTTTCCAACTGGGGAATGGAACTGAAGAAATAACATCTTTTCATTACGATACACTAAAAGATCAAATAAACGAGTAAATTAAAAGAGCACTTTGTTAATCTGATGAGTATATTTTGAATTATTTTCTTACATTCACAGGGTGTCATAAGCTTTGGACTCTTGTCATTGGGTTCAGAAGCGGTTGCAACCACTGGTTCCAGAGCCGGATGAAAAACTTTACCAATTTTAATTGGAGTCGGTTTTGCATTCTCCAGAATTAAATCCACAGCTAATTGGCCAATATTTCCAACCGACACAGCCGGCTACATGGAGAAAATCAATTCAATTAATTAAAAATTGATTAAAACTTATAATCTTGTACCAAAATTAATGTGCATCCAGCGAATGAATTTGCAGATTCCTCGTAGATTTGAACCCCTTTTTCTTGGAATACCATATTCTTTGAAGAGTCGATGTCAAAAATTTGGTCACAATTGATCTTGCCATAAAGGGATGATCGTAGAATTTGTTCCATAATTGAATTATTAAATGCCAGTGCCACTTAAAAATAAAATGCTTTTTTGAGGTATCGGTGCTCTCAAAATAACTCGGTGAGAATGACATTGCATTTGAAATTCAAACAAATCAGGATTTAGGGCTTACATAAATGCAAACGGTTTCTTATAATATTCTTTTATTTTACAGATAATTAAGAAATATAGGAAACTAATCCTAAATATCAAATTGAAATAACATATTTTTAGAAATATTAATCAAAATTTAAATACTTTTTTGTAAAAAAAAACTTTATTTTTGACAATGCAATGTTCCTGATTCAGGAATCAATAATCCATGTCCCATTTGATTTTGGAAACTCTTCTGATATCGACCTCGCGACTCACTCTAAATTATTGTAGGACTCGACTGAGGATGAATTATCAAAATTTTACCCATCTCCACAGTCCTTAAACTTAGCTTGAATCGGGCATTTGTCAATACCATTTATAACAATTGACATCTCATTAATGGGACGACCACATGGATATAAAAAGCTGCTAGCCTGGTATTACCTGTCCAATGTACAATAATTAAAAAAGGATTGAAATATCAAATTTCGAAAACTCAAATAATCTAGTTGAATATGATTTTTCAAAATAAGAATGATTAGGAAAAGAAGACAAATAAAAATGAAACGCTCGTCACAATAAACGCGTTAAAATATTGTACTACTAAAGTAGGTATTGCAATAGTACATAATATTAATCAAACTCCAAGGGGTATATTATTGCGTTTATATTAATTACTAATAGGCAATTCTACATCTAGTTCTTCTATTATATTATCTTGGTCATATAAAAGTACAAATTAATAAAAAAAGGGAGAGGAAAGGGAGAGATCAGATCATCAGACGTTACTTTTTGGCATCAATTTTGTTATTATTCTATAGGTGTACAAAATGCTGCTATATCTCAAGATTTGTTGTTATATTCAATCATAGATTCCTACGCCACTTTCCTCGAAAAAAATATATATCTATCTCAAAGTAGTTCTGTTCATTCACAATTAAAATTAGCATTTTGAGGTTTAAAATCAAGTATTTCAATTTCAACTGAACAAAATAAGCAACAATATATATATATATATATATATTATTTAAAAGTTTCTATTCAAGTATGAGCAATTGACCCGCCTCAAGTTAGAGCCAAAATTATTAATTTGTGTTATACTTATTACTATTTGACTTCCTATTGAATACTAATAGTTTGACACTTGAAATTTAGTTTAGACTTGGCCTAACATCCTCAAAGGTATTACATACACTATTTTGAACCTATAATGATTATTGTTCTAATGTCATGCACGGTATTATAAATCTAATATGTATGTAATAATTATGAATTTTAGGTTTTCGAAGAATTTGGACTACGGATATATTTAAAAAACTCGTCAATTTTTAATTTTTAAATATCCTTTTTGAACATTATTTGCTAAGAATGCGATTATGGGGGGCTTTGGAGCAAAAAAAATTAATTTTTTGTGTCAATCATTAGCCGAGGAACTACTTGATGATTGGATCATATTCAGAATTTCATTTAAGGTAAGAAAGTTAATTATCTAAACTGAAGAGCATATCAATATATAATCAATGTATATATAATCTATAATATATATATATATAATCATGTATATATGTATATATGTATATAATTGCAAGGGATATTGACAAAAGTTTTAATGCATTGCATTGATTACAAATATTTCATGTAATTTTAATGAATATATTGTTTTTTATTTGAGTAATTTATCAGCATGTTTCCTATTTCCTTTTGTAGCAAAAAGTATCAAAAGATAATTGTGTCAATTTTTGTTAAAAAATCCATTCATTCAGTTTTTCTGTATAGTTTGTGTCATATAATAGATATATCAAGTGCTTTAAAAAGTTATTCGGTCATTAATTTTAATTTTAATAGCCTGTGCAGTTTGACACATATAACAGGGTTTAATGTAAAAACTAAAATTGAACAATAGACTATTAATTACGATGTTAGAAATATAATTTATTTATTAAGTAGTATATCTATTAATAAATTGATTCATTTAAATGTTTTATAGGTTTGAGGAAGATTGGATGAGGAGGATCGAGCGTGTATTTCCCAATTGCATTTAAATCTCGAAGATGGTGACAGTCCTTGGAATGGATATAGGAAAGCTAACGCAACAGCTCGGTTATTTTGGACATGGACAAATCTCAAATGGACAGAATCCTGTGAGGGGCATTCAGCACCGAAGCTCCAATCTCAAAGAACTCCTTCCAAAGGAGTTATCAGACTATGATGATTTGGCCACTTCTTTGATATTAGATCCTATCCTTGGGTTTACAACACACAAAATGAACCTAAGGTGCGTTGAATTACTTAAATATATGTATATATACTCGTATATATTATATATATAACGTAATAATACATAATTATTAATTATATATGTACATAGTAGGTATTATATTATATTATATTATATACATTGTACTATATACATAAACAGTATTAATTAATTTAAGTTTTTATTTTGAAAGGTTTCGGCACCCAAAGAGAGAAGGATTAAAGCAGATTGTTGAGAGTTTTACAGAGCATCAAGATTATGAAAGGTAATTGTACCTAATAATATAATATAACGTATTATAATTATATTACTAATATTTCAATTACTGTGCATTCAGGTCATTCAGGGAATTGAAAAATGGGGGTTGGTTGAAAAAGTATCTCCATTCAAAAGAAAAGGATCAGAGAGATAATTTAAAAGAACATGTAAGATTCAAGTACACTTTAATTGTTTAAAATGGTTAGATTAATAAAGATACTTATATAATTTATTATCAATTGATTTTGAAATGGTTTTGAATTGCAGATTTACAGATATTTGAGAGTATACGACACAAAAGCAGGCTTTCAAATATCTCCCTGTTATCGCTATTCTTTGGAGAATAAAATTGGAGCAATGATATGTTCTACCAAAAAATGGTATGCACTTTTTTGTATAATGAAATTTCAATTAGAATTTGGGGATTCAGTGGTTTCGTGCTATTGTTCGGGGAGCGAGGGTTTTCTGAACTTCGCTCTGATTTGGACGTAGATTCAAATCCAAAATGAATGCGCCTTAAGCGTTGTTTCATAAGTCCTGGTGCTGCCTCTGTATATTACGGGTGCCGGGACTTTCTTGTTCAGAGACACCTTCAGAAAATATTGAGAAGGCCCTCTGGAGCCTACTTTTCTAAAGGAAGTGTCATTGATGGACCATAAATGTTGGTAGAGCAGGCTTTGCTTGAATTGATTAACAATTTCAAAACGTTTTTTTATTTTAATTTAAATTTCAATAATCTCTTATTGCATTGAATAGGGATAAGAATGAAAGGATAAGTCTCCTTGTCGGATGTATTGCTGAGTTAAGTGAAAAGGAAGAAGAGGAGCTTTTGCATCCTGGTAAAAATGATTTCTCTGTAATGTACAGCTGCAGAAAAAATTGTGCACAACTTTGGCTTGGTCCAGCAGGTACACATCAATAATATTATTTGAAATTACTAGTTCGTATTTTGAAATATCCAATGTTTTATAGCATTTATAAATCACGACTGCAGAGCGAATTGCAAGTTCGTTGCAACCGGTCGTGATACAGCGTGTGTAAAAGTTCTCAGGTATAATTTATAAAAATTTTTATGAAATATCAATATCTCGTTTTTTTTTTTTAAAAAATATGACTACCATTTAAGTTTGAATTTGAATAGATTTACTCATCGTCAATAGGATTGCATTATATTCATCTTTACCTTATTTCTTGATTATTACAGAGACATTGAGGAGGGGGAAGAAATTACTTGCTTTTATGGTGAAGATTTTTTTGGGGACAACAATTCTTGCTGTGAATGTGATACCTGTGAAAGGTATTATATTTTGATGAAATCATTAAAATAAATTTGCTAATTCATTAACAATTTCAGGCGTGGAACTGGGGCATTTGCTCAAAAAATTGAACAGAGTTCAGAGGAGAAGGGGTATCGACTTCGAGAGACAGATAATCGGTTAAACCGTCGAAAAAAGAGTATCTCAAATGATGATGTTGGAAGCAGTGTGGATAAAATGCGGAAACAGGGAAATATATCTCTTGACGAGACTGAATTGAAAAAGATTGTCACACAAATTAAGAGGTTAAACAAAGGGTATGTATTGAAATTTGAAATTATATACTTATTTTTTCTAAGTTCTTTACAAATTATTGTAGATTCCTTTATTAAGTTATTATCTACATATTATATTTCCTATTTTTTTCAGATCAAACAGTACTAGGCAAAAGGACTCTCTCTTAAAAAATCAAAGCTTATTACGATCGAGAATGAGCTCTAAAAATGGAACAAATTCTGCCCGATTCCAATCCAATAATGCAACAACTTCTCATATTTCATTTCTTTCGGATGATTCGGGTTCCAATTCTAGCTCGTGCTCTTCTTTGCGATCAAATCAAAGTGATTCAGGAATTGACTGCCGAAGTAATAGTAGTACACATAAGTTAATTGAAGAAGCTCCCTCATCTGAAGGAGGATTGGATGGAGCTAATGATGGGATTCGTTTAAGAAGCCACAAAATACTTCGAGATCCACTCTCATCAACGCCAATAGTATCCTCACCCACTCCCCAAGAATTACCAAATTTAGAGAAATCTCTCAAAAGGACTTCTCCACGCTCTCCGAATAATCGCATCTCATCTCAAACAGCCTCATCTTCAATCCTTCGTAACTCTTCCTCTGAAAATCCTCTAAACAGAAGCATATCTCCATCACGGAACCCGGCCGAGAAAGTGAATAGGAAACCTCTTCGAATGACATTCAGAATGAAACGGAGCGTTGTTCTAGATGAGGTTATTGAGTCTGGAAGTTATGAGCTGAGCGATAGTAATGTATCTGCACCAGTAGGGGATATTCGGAAAAATTCTTCGGATAGAGAAAATACGGTAACGCCTCATTATGAAATTCTTCGATTTGAGGGTTTGATGAGTCCTCGAAATAGCCCAGAAATATCTCCATCTTCAAATATCTCAAAAAGTGGAAAAAAGCGAAGGAAAAAAAGCAAAAAAGCTCGGAGCAAATCAAGAGAACGTTATAGTCCAATCCAGCGCTCCATCACCTCCCCTTCAAGGGGACATTGCGATGAGCGGATTTTGGAGCAGAGGAAAGTAAATTATGGGAGCAATCCAAAGTCTAGCAACAGAGGAGCCAAACGTCTTCGACTAATCATTGGGAATGAAACTCATGTTCGAGATATAGATGAAGTAAGAAATTCCGCCTCTCCAATTGACAGACATTTCCCTCATTAATTGCTGTTCTCCATCCAAAAACTGAATTCTTTTCCACTCTTTTAGTCCAAGATATATAGTACATACGTGAAAAACAATGGTCAATGCCGATATTATTTTAGACAGTTTTACAATAGTACTCGTATACATACGTAGTTAGGTAGTCGTAATTTATTACACGTAGTATTCTAGTATAACCATTTTTATTCCGTTTTAACTATTTCTTTTTCAAACTTGCCCTATTTGTCCCTCAACGTTTAATTCAAAATATGAGAACCGATTTTTAGCAAGTCAAAAGAGGTTCTAATTTTTACAGTAATTTGAGCCAAAACCAATGGGTAAATTACTAAATATAATTTATACATATGTATAAGGCAAAATATACTTGAAATTGTTCGGTGAAAGAGCTTCTAAATACATAGTAGTACGTATTCAAATTTCAAAATGTCGTTGGTTAATTATCAATCATCATTCATAAAATAATCGAGCTCCTTCATATGAACATAATACGTATTTATCAGTACTTAATCTATTATTAGAACATGATCTAATTAAGATTCGCAAGAAGCGCAAATTAAAATTCAAAAGTATCTATTGCAAATTAAGTATGAGGTTTAAAACCACTTAAAGTTAGGTTTATTCATAATATTGATCAATCGTGTACAATATTAGAAAAAACCTTACATATATTACTACTTAATACTGTATGTAATATTAAGGTATAATATTAATTTATTGCAAAATTGTGAGCCTGGTTGAGATGATTATATCTATTTAATATATGCTGCTTTCCCTTAAATTCTCTAAGCTTCCTATTCTCCATATACAGATATATTCAGCGTATAGATATACAACTTTTATCAGTAGTTTAACGATCTATTATCCGTATTTACTAATTACACTCCAATCTTTGGGATAGCGGTGGAATAATCCTTTATTACAATTGATGGAATTTAATTAATTCCTTGATTTTTGATATATCCATTTGACTATACTACATGCACCCATAAATTTTTACGAGTCTCTTTTATTATAACTATTGTGTGCGGACTATGAGCACGTATTTGAGGATAAAAAGGAATTCATACTGCATGCAGTGAAAGGCTGAAAAATTTCATGTTTATTTCAGCTCAGTTTGACCATTTACGATGAAATTAATTACTTTTGTCTGCATATAAAGCAGCAGTTAATTTGCCGAGTGTTGTATAATTGCATTGGATGAAAGTTTTTGAATCTCTATTTTTTTACATTTCTTCTTCTTCTTTGTTAGAATTAGATTTTAAATCTACAATTGTCTGAAAGATTTCATTTTCTACTATTGGAATTTATGTTAAAATTAATAAAGGCGAAATCGCAATTGGCATTGGTCTAATGAGAATCAAATTAATAAATGATGGGATACATAGGTGAGAGGAGAAAAGGGGAGGGAGTCTAACGCATTTTTGATTTTAGATGGCAAAATCGAAGCTACTAGTATTATTATAAGTACATACATACAATATAAGGATGCTACAGATGGGGGATTTTGCTTAATCTCTCAAGTTTTTCAAAGGTGAAAGAGAAAGTTTCTACTAGCATGAGTTTTTGGGGCAAAATTCTATTTAATTCTTCCATAAGGGTGCACTTAACGAGGAAAGTAGCATACTTTAGAGATCACAGTTCTAAAATTTTCAAGTTACTAACAGTGCAGTGGGTCCTAAAATTCTGGAATTATAATCTATTATTAATTTAATACCTAATCTCATATTTCAAAAAGGTTTGAAAAAAAGGAAGAGAATTAAATTAAAGATCTTGTAGAGGCTCTCATCACTCGATCAATTAGAATTTAACTATATTGAAATGGGATAAAATATTGATTTATCAGATTTTTGCGAGAGTGCATTAATAATTCGGGTATTTTTCATTTTGCCACATTTTTACGCTTTCATTTTGAACCATCTCCGCTTAAATGAGAACACTTGAAAATCACATTAAAGCTGATCCTGAGTACCATTTGGATTTCATGCAAGATGAAATGAATTGTAAGACGAAATAGGACTTGTTGTATTTTAACAATACGAGAATCGATTGCCTTCTACTTAAATATAAATTGGCTGCCATTCTTTTGTAAGAGGATTCGGGATTCTCAAGCGTCTCAGATTTCAATTTCTTTATATCATTATATTCCTCTACGGATATTATTAATAACAGGTAGTACGAGTAGTAGGTACTATTACAAGATCCTTATTCTGTCTATTATTAAGCTTTTACTTTCTCCCCTCCCTTTATTATACTTCAATATAGTCGTTTAAATTGTAGCAATATATTTCTCCAATTCTTGTCTTTATATAAATTAAATCAATCACATTTTTTTCATAAATCTGTCAAATTAACCGGCTAAATTAATATTTTGCAATAAGTACCTGCCCATTGAAATCAAAATTTCTTAAATTTAAAAAAAAGAGTTATACACTATAGAGTATGATACTACCTACATATACACTCTGTATTAATTTTCATCTGATCTTGAGACCATAAATACCAAAATATATTGTAAACTTTTGAAATAGGCCATTCCAATGCTTGGAATTAGATTTTTCTTTAGAAAATTTAAATATCATACTTTAAGTGATTGTAGGAGTAGAAGTAATTTCTACTACCTACATAGATTTGACTATGCACTCTAAATGACTTGCTTCCCAAACCCAATGTGTTCATCTGAAACTGAATTATAATTAAGGCAAATTAATATACCTACTAGTAATTATTCCTAGACTAGTTTAATTTATTTCAATATTAAAATCTATAAATACATAAATACAAGCGTTTTAATCCTACGATTAATTAATTTAAAAAAATAAATTAACTTAACTATATCCGTAACTGTTATCAATACATATATTAAAATTACATAGCTCATTTAACTGTACGCGCTAAGGCTTTTGATTCAGTAGGTACCCGCAAAAGATATTGTGTGGAATAGGTAGACTGGACCTTGATCTTGCCTGGGAAGCAAGTTGAGGTCAATCGGTCAAAGGGTGTGGCAACCAGGGTCACTTTATTATTTAGTATCCACTAGATACGTTATATCCTCATAAGGGAATAATGTACCCCCGTAAATTAGGATCTATTGAGAATTTATTAAAATAAATTGGTATTC
>JAAZTK010002332.1:0-11468 GCA_036507255.1 Megalothorax incertus | reverse complement strand
ACAATTTCCAATGGAAATTCCTTATATCAAATCCCCATTAAAACAATTTTTTGGGATTCCAAACGTAACCATTGGTGCAAATTAGTATTTCCCAACCTTACTAAAGGAGTTTTAGAACGCTTGACAAAAAGTAATAGATAGATCTACTTTGTATATATGAATTAAATTAATTATTTCTTCCGGTAAGTTTTGGAGAGAAGTGCAATGAAAGCAAGTCCTCCATAAAAGAGCATCAGAGCAACTATAATATTGTAAAATTAATGTACAATATTTAATGTGAAAGGCTGATTTAAATGATCGCATACCCAACATGAGAATGTAAAAAAGAAAGTCATCCTGAAATTCAAATTGATTTTATTAGACTGGATTATTTATAAAGAGTCGATGTACCTTCTCAAAGCTAAGGGATTCCAGGATAACCTCTCCATTGGGTGGACAAGTCAATGTATTATTTCCGCAGTCAATGTCGTCAATCCCATCCCATTGGTTGACAGCTAGAGCAGCGTTCCCATAAAAAAACTGCGGATTAAAATGTGGCAATTAGCACTCATTTTTGCGGGTTAACAGACTACTGAATTCGTACCCAGGACATATATTTAATCCAGACGAAATAGACAGGGACAGAGCTGGGTTAAAGAAGTTAGATATAATTATTACCTAATCTTTCTTGTTTTACACATGAAAAAATATAAATTACTCAGAGTTAAGGAAGAATCCCCCAAAGATCATAAGGGGAACTATAAACATTGGACCAATTGCCATTGCCATTTCTACTGTGTTGGATATACCTGAATAATCGGAGTTAGAATAATTTTTTTTAGTTTTTACTTTTAGTTATAGCCTTAATTTTTCAACTAATAAAGAGTTAGAGTCAATAAAATTATATCCCCCGGGGGTACTCACAGGAAATCATATATCCGAAAGTAGCTGCAGTATTAGCCACCAAAACTGTTATCAAACTTGCAATTAGGAATCTCGTTGGGTCAGAGTTAAAGCCGACCATCCAATAATAAATCGAAGTAAAAATAAGTGGAAGGAGAATCTGAAGGGGCAGGTCAGAAGTAAGCCTTCCGAGAAAGTAGGTATCCTGTATGATCAATTATGTATTAAATGTAATTTTCTAGAAAATGTATTTCTCACAGTCCGGTACATTCCGTTAAAATGCTCTCGGAGAAATATGGGCAATTCTTGACAGAAGACATTGAGGATACTGAAAAAATTGAGAAAGGTCATCGAAGTGAGGAAAAGAAAAAGTCCTCCCTAAAAATCAAGACATCATTTAGTAGAGATTTAAACATATTTTATCAAAATTCCAATTACATTCAAATTCATAACTCCTTTCTCATCTAAGTCTTGATTGAAAAAGATTAGCCCAAGGATAAGGGAGAATATAACCACTTGAATTGTTTTGACCCTCATTAGCATAGGCTCCCTTATCTCACATAATGCTGCCCTTCCTACCAATGCGAAATATTGAGTAAACCATCCTGCTTTATAGGGATTTCTCTTTTTGAGAGCCAACTCGGCGTTCAAATATTCGCTTGATCCTTCAAATCCAGTTACTTTCTTTGCATCTTCCTGAATTTTGATATCAAACTTTTGTAAAACAATTTATAAAGGATTTTAAAATTCTACCTCCAGAGTCTTGCAAAATGAGCTTTCTTTAAACCCATCGCAAATTTGATTTACTTTCTCTTTGCAAGCCACTTCGGAACCGGGTTGGATTGCAAGCGTCAAAATGTAAAAATCACTTGGGTTGTAGTTCATGGGGCATGGGAATCCCTGGCTTTATTAACAAGGTTAAGTCTTAATGAGAGAGAGGATTCTAGAAATTACTTTGCAAAGAAATTGATGGCATCTTTAGAATCTCCGAGGAAAGCGACCCTTCCTTCGGCGAGTAAAAGCAATCTGTCAAAAAGTGCTATAACTTCTGATGCCGGCTGATGAATTGTACCTTCGCAAACCGGAAATGAATTTTGTAAAAATAAAATATAAAAAGTGTGTAGAATTCCTACATATTATTGTCTTTCCCTTTGATGCCATCTGTTTCAAAGTTTGCACTACATTTGCGGCCATAAAACTGTCCAGTCCTGACGTAGGTTCATCGCAAAAGAGCAATGGAGGATCTGTAAGGATTTCAGATGCAAACGCAAGTCTCTTTTTTTCTCCTCCGGAAATTCCCTTTATAGTCATTGGTGTCCCTATATTAAAAAAATGTTAATTTCATATTTAGCATGCCTTTTAAATAACTAGGTATAAATAGTTGAAAACCTATCAAGGCGTTGGCGCATTTCATCAATCCAAGCTAGAATTTTAATCCGAAATTGAGATAAACTTTATCTTCTTTTATTTGATAAATAATTGACAAACTCGTGATTTTTAAAAATGTCCATATAGAACACAGTAGTACCTCAGTCATAACTTCCTCAACCCTTGCATGTCTGGCTTTCTCAGTAATGTATCTCTCCATTCTCAATTTTGCATGAAAGTTCAAATGTTCCCTCACGGTTAATGTACCCACAAACAGATCATCCTATAAGTACAAATGAAAATTGATCAGGTTAAATTTCCATCTAGATATTACTGTTGTAATAAATGCCAATAGCACCTGCTGGATATATGCAGAAATGGCTGTCAACGTATCTGGCGATACAGGTATTCCATTAACAGCTCTCTCTCCCTTTACCTGAATTCAATAAAAATCTTTAGTAATACTTCTACATATTTAATTTAAGTAGAATTCTCAATCACCTTCAATTGTGACGTATTTCGGCTTGTCAATACATTTAATAGAGTAGTTTTACCAGCCCCAGATGCTCCCATCAACGCAAGTAATTCTCCAGGTCGGACCATTCCAGAAACTGGAGAAATATCAAACGATAGTTAATATTAGTAAGTACATATTTAATACATGCATTTGAAAACAACCATTTTTGAGGATTTGCTTGGAAGCTGGTTTTGTTTGAAGCCCAAAACAGGACTTTTCTTCAAATTCATTGCCCCCAGTCCAAACATTTATATTGTTCCAAGTATATGTGATCCGCTCAATCCCTTTCCTATGCTTTCCTTTAAAGTCTCCATCAAATGCGTTATTATTATAACCCTAAAATATAGTTGATAAAATAGTAAATTACAATAGTTAAAAAGTAAAAGGTTGACTTTAGATAAGGATGCATTTTTTACCTTTTCCGGATCTCCTTGCATTTTAATGTCCTTTCTAATTGAATAAATGGGAGAGCTTATCGGTTAAATAAACCTTCTTTTCTGCTGAATTGAAAAACCTAAAGTGCATGAGTGTACAATTAAAGGTATGTCAGTATGTGCATATGACCGGGTTTAGTACTATCGATCCTTGTCTAATCTTATTGATTAGCTCACATTGTGCAACATATTGTAAATGTTACTCTATACTCTTTGGGGAGAATAGGACCTATCTATTAGATAATTTAATTAAATATCTACCTCTCTAAAGATAAGCTATGGCCTTCGGATAACCTTGTGACTGAATAACTTAACTTGTAGAGCTTCTGATTTATTAGGAGTTGGGATACTTCTCACATGATTCTGCATTGTCTATCGCAATTATGCTATTTATCCAAATTAAGTCAGCTCTGATATCGTACGAGTAGCTTATGCGATTTTATATTCTCGTGATCCACAAAATGTAATTATCTATAATATAATAATATAATAATACAATAATATTCTATTGTACTACGAGTACAAACTACAAATAGGACAAAATATGCTTAATATCATCTAATTTACTACCTAATGTCTAAATTGAATTTACTAATAGAACTTTCAATTAATTTTGCTTACAAACGCTTCCTCTACAAATTCTAGGAATAAGGAATTATCTCAAATATAAAAATCTGTCAAAAGAGATTCCCAAGAAAGAGGCGGGTGTCAATTGAAAAGACCCTAATACTCTTCCGACTTCCGATATACTGATATACAAAAAATGTGTCAAATCCCATCAAAAATAGCTTATGTCAGCGGGAGCTCTGCGAAAAGTTAAAACCCACACAAATTATATCCTCCTCATCCTTCATAGGATTCCATTGTCCAATGACACAGCGGGTTCCCCACGAATTAGATCAATCTCATTCCGAGCCAATGAGTACTCATGTAATGGATATACACATGTGCAGGTACCTTAAATTAGAAGATGATCTCTTAATAGCTCTTGAATTAGTAGACCTCAATGAAGGAGGGGATCTCGAGTGCATAGCAAAATAGGTTTAAGTATTTAACATTGGGGTAATTAGCTCAGATTTAACGCATCCCTTAATCCGATCCTCGACTCTGCTCTGAAAACATCTGAACGCTAATTGTGTGCCCAGTTTGAATCTTTTATAATGAATTTGGACATTTATTATTCAAAGGTAAATATTGCTATTCATTTTATTCGGATTAAATAAATATCTGAAAAATTTAGGTCAAAATCGTTCTTCTCCTCTTTATCTTTTTCGTTGAAAGTGGAGGGAAACCCAGGGGAAGACGCCAATTTCAAGAATGTCACAATAGCTCCTCAGGTATGATTTTAATAAGTCATTTAATCAGCGGGGGATCTCGAAAAAAAGTAAGGTGCTTTAAAAAAAACTTTCCAATATTTTAAAGATGAGTCGAATGGGCGTCGGGAAGAGTATGGTAGAGCTGTACAAATTCCCGAGAATCAAAATCAGGTTGAACAAGGTGGTGGAGGATATCCTCCTGATAATATCAATGAAAGCCAACCTTCAAATCATCTAAATGCACCTGGAGAACAACCCCCTATAATAGATTCGGGAATTACAAGCTCAGATAACTTTATGCGTCCTCCAAAAAGCTTTGAGGAAGAAGAGCAAGAAGCTCGAATAGTTCACACGGATAATATCAAAAGCGCTAATAATGTAAATTCTCAAGCTATGGATCTGAAATATCAAGAGAATGGACAACAAGAGACTCATGTTCATAATAATCAAGAATTTAATCAACTTGTACAAGATCCTATTCCTCCGCCACATCAAAATGAACAATTTCACAATAATCAAAATAAATTAAATTACAATAATAATAACAATTTCCCGAATCAAGATCAGTCTCAAAATCAATTTCACAACCAATCACCGAATAATCAAAATCAACAATATAACAATAATGAGAATCAAAATAATTATATAAATCATGAAAATCAGGGGCATTCACAACAAAATGGGAATTCTTATGGACCTAATTTAAGGGAGAATAATAATGGGGGTGACAACAATCAGAATCAACATGAGGGGAATTACAATAATAATAATCAGGGGGAATCTGAACTACATGGGAATAGTAATTATGAGGGTCCTCCTCCAATAAATAATAATCAACCTCAGAATTCTCAGCAGCAACAGCAGAATCCTGGGTCGGATGATTATTTTGATCATCTTCTTAGCAAGATCAGCTATCGGGATATTTATTATCAGCCTCATACATTCCTGAAGATCCCGGATGAATTTCCGAATGTATTTGAGGATGGTCAGGGCCAGTATGAAGAAGGGCTTCCAGAGAATGATCTAGATTACCCTGAGGGTAATAATTTGGAGAATCATCGGACGACGGAGGGTGAAGTTGTTGAAGAACAAGGAAAAGGATTTGCCGCTTCCGAGCCAGTTTTTGATTTTAGACCAAGTCCTCGTGAGTGTTTGTTTAACAATATGACCTGATTTGATTTAATTGGGCTTTCTTTCAAGGGGCGGATATGAGCGGTTGGAAAGGCATTTCTTCTTCTTCAGCCCATTCTTCTGAAGGTGAGAATTAAAATGTGCATGTTTTGAAAAGATTTAACAATTTTGTAAAAAATTTCAGATGGCGAATATCCCAATATAATTCGGAGGAAGCGGAGGAAGTCGAAGAGTATAAATTAAGTTTTTCAATTTAAATTAATCTTAAGGAGGTTAAAGTGTCAACGCTTAATTGTGTGTATGCGAGGAATTAAAAGAGCCATTGTAATTAAATGCACACAGAATTCCCATTCAATTTAATTCAGCGTGGTGGGAGGAGATGGTGAGCTTTTTGTATTTCGAGTCACTTTCCCTTTTCACACCCTGAGCCGAGCAACAATGATTAGACTCTTAACAATAGCCATGTGAAAAAAGGTTTCTCTTCTCTGAAGATTCAGTCCCGTTCCTCCATCCAATACAATAGATTTAACTCTTGAGATACACAGATCAACATTAAATCGCTTAATTTAATTTGCAAATTGCACAAACATTTTCCACCGAATTGGGTTAATGAGCCATGAGCGGGCGTGATAGGACTCAATTAATTGAGAGTAATTAATATCGGTTTAAATTCGCGTGTGAATTGTGATTGTACTTGTAATGTGGAGGGCCAAATCTCATTGCCTCGGTGTACATGGCATACTTGCTCTTTTTATTCTTTTTACCTTTACTTTTTTTCAAGGGTCTTCTCTGTGCCTTTTTCTTATTCTGCCCCTTTTTATTCGAGAGGAATGGGAATGCACCTCCTCTCAAATAGTAATCGAGATTCATATACTTTTTGGGTGGCTTCTTTTCAAACCCTAGCCTCCTCTTCGAGAGGATCGAGCTTTTCGATTCTGGCTCCTGGTTTCTGGTTGGAAATGGTCCAATCACTGGAACTAACAGTCCTTCTGCGGGGTCTGGATGTAGGATTGAACTCATTGGTTTATTAGAAGGTTTTGGTTTAAGTTTTGTTGGCTTTATCTCATATTGAATGGTATTAGGAGGATTTGATGTCTCGGAGGATGAGAGGTCAGATTGGTAGTAGAAAGCTGGACTATTCGGGCTATATTGGGACCAGGGAGAAACTACAAAACTCCCCAGCCTTCGGAGTTGATCCTGATATTTACCACCTTGAGGATTATTATCCTCAATCATTTGAAGTAGCTCCATATCCTTGTGATGAATCAGGTCGATCTCATCCAGAGTCGGTTTCTGGACGTGGTGGCGACCTTCACGGGCACGCGTATTCATAGATGCTTCAATTGGACGAAGTGGGCGATCTGTTCCGAAGAAATGGCTATGTGGAATTAGAGATTTTGCACGAGGTCGACTCAGGGTCTCGAAGAAACCTAGATCTTTATACGATACTGATGGGGGCAAGCTATCCAGCTCATTGCCACCATTCCAATTTGATTCCCAAGTTGGCTCAAGATCCCTCCCATCATATATTTGATCAATCCTTCTCGGAGGGATCAGAGGAGTTGAAGGAAATTGTGTAGTTGATTTTGATTTTGGCGTTGACACCTTTTGATGCGGCGGAGGAGGAGCTGGAGGAGGAGATTGATCCTGAAATCCCTTTGGTTTAAACACTTTGACAGATGAGGCAAATAGGGCTTCAGCTTTAAGATCAGAGAGGAGGGAATTTGAGTTGAAATGGGGGAAATCGGGTGAGACGATCGAGGAAAGGGCACTCTGACCTGGGGTCAGTAGAAGACTTAGCACAGAAACTGTTAGTAGAGAGACCCGTTTAAATTCAAGTAATTTATGCGAGAGGAATAGTGTTGGACATTCCATTGCGAAAGCTAGTGAATTTATGATTTGAAAGCCGGCAGCGACAATGAATCTTCACAAGGTCTCACCCAAAACTCTTTTGATAAATCTACCTTTTCAAAAATAGCAATGATTTAAACAGGAAGGCGTGCAATATATTGTAGTAGTTTAAGCTTCCGCGTATCAGCAGACCTTTCCATTCAATCATATAAATGAATCCATATGCAAATTTTAACATATGCTACACTATTTAAAATTGCAGTACAGTGAATTCACTTGAAGAGGTGGTGAGTATCCGCGAGTTTGAAACTCGACATACTTTCCGGCCCACTGCAACTTGAATAGGAAAGCGAATAAGCTTCGAATTAAACTCATTTTCGCCTGCAATTCAATTCATAAAAGAAAAGAAGATAACATTCACCCTCAGAGTGAGGGAAGATGGGCGAATAATCATAATAAAGAACCACCCATTCTTGGGAAGAACGGTATTTGCATTTTGAGCATAAAAGCTCCTCTTTATTCATCCTAACAAAAATATGAATTAAGCTTGAAAAGTACTTTCCTCTCAATACAGATACTATCATGAATATGATATCTTCCATTAGAATGCGTATGTATAATTTAACGGGCTAGGGTTTATATTAGGAATTCCTTAAATTGATTATCCCCAGAAAGGATTTAATTTTTGTTCAGTTGCACCTGAGTTTTTTTTACTTAAAACGGAATAAAATAATCAAGTCTTGTCCTCCCCATTTGAATATTTATTTAATTTACCTAGTGGGTATTCTACAGATACAATTTTAAGATTAATTTCTATTGACCATCTGCTATTCAACTAGTTTTGGGTAGATTTCTATAAATATCACAAGTCCTTTTATTAAATTGAAATCTTTAAATAAATTCTAAGAATCTTTCAAAGCTGTTCCATCTTCCAAGTATCATTATAATAAAATATATTTATATATACAATATGGTCAAGATAATTTAAATTTGAGCCTTTACAAATATCATTTAAGGTCAACATTGTCGCGTTTAAAGATTACACGTGATACTTAACTGTAAATTTCAAGAGAAATTAAGAAACCCAATTATTGAGAATCCAATTACTTATTTGGGTTCATAAATAACGAGATAATGGCAAACGCTAGGAATACAAGTCCACCCACAACTGTCACTGCAATTTATAAAAATGAAATAAGTAAAATAATATTTTTAAAAAGATTCTAAAACTGACCTGTTTTAACCGAAATCTTACTCGCGAGAATTCTCCCCCCAATAACGGCTAGTCCAGTACAAAAAGCGTGCCCTGTGACTCCTCCAGCAATAACCTTTTGAAGTAATAATAAATACCTTTTGAAAGTAATAATAAATTTTAGCAATACTCCAAATAGATTTTCGGTTGCCGCAAGAGCAATTGTAGCCAATTGCGACCTATCACCCCATTCTGCTAGGAAAGTCATTGTGGAACTCTGAAAAAAGGCTCTGGAGAAACAGAAGAGGAGAACCCGGCGAACCTGGCGATTTAATGATATTATTTTAATTGGAAATAGGATTTTAAATATTTGCCTGATTTGGAACGAGCTTCTTTGCCTGCTCTTCAGAATCCCTCAGTGGAGAGTTTTCCTGGAATGATTACAAATAGGATTATGATTCAAGGTTTAATATATCCCGCATTTACAGATACTCCTTACAGTGGCTTCAGCCCTAGCGCGGAGATTGGCTTGCACTTCCTTCAAAAATTTAAGAATTAATTAACGGAGAATGAGATATCTCTCTCCTGGCATAAATATCAACAGCAATTTGATGGGCAGGTCTTTTTAAAATAAAAGTAAATTACTTCAAATTCTTCCGTTTCCTCTTCCTTTGTCATTTGGATTCCTAAATTTGGACATGTCACATGATTATGACATTAGCTATACATATATTGTATATTATGGCTCTTAAAACTCTTACCATCAAAAATCATTTTGAAACCAAATATGCCAAATAGTGCCGTTGAAATATAATAGGTGTAAATCCGGGGGATAAATGTGGTTACATAGCCGAAGAGTACTATAAATTTTAAGGATTAATATGTTAATCCCCAGTCCATCTTAAATATTTAATGTGCACCTGATATAATAGTCATAAGAGCCAGAGCAGATAGGGCTCCTAGGAAGACAATCAGTCGATTATGTCTCATGGCCATTACGGCTGCGATGAAGAAGGTCTAAAGTATCAAAGGGCACAAAAATTTAAAAGATTAACTCTTAAAATTTGCAAAAGAGCAAATTTTAACCTTATCCCCGAGTTCGGAAACCAGGATCATCGAGAGGGATGACACAAAGGCATGGACAAACCCGAGCGAGGTCGGAGGGACTTCGGTAACTTTTTCCATAAGATGATCCATCTTTCAAAGGATTCGAATTTCGGATAGTCAACTCTCAAAGACTCAACCACAAAAATAATTATTAACTTTTTATCTGTCAATGTCAAAATTTCTCTTGCCAATTGGATTTGGGGCACTGCACTGGAACAAAGCCAATTAGAACCAGTGCACCATATTATTTTTAAATATTCGTAAAACAATATGTCTACAAGTTAGTAGTAGATCCGTATTATATTTTAATGTTGGTATATGATCGTAATAGTAATTTGCAGACAGGTCCAGACCATGTGTGAATGAAATGGTTTATTGTTTATTCCTCATCGGTGGAGTCATGTCCATGATCATTTCTTATCTTAAATTTATTTATCGCTTTCTATTGTAAATTGAACCACTCGTATCGTATATCTATTCGGCTATGTAATACTATATCCATTACGATTTACGATATTATAATAGTAATATTAATAATAATGAGTATACTGATATTAACACAGTTATTCCAATTTCTAAAAGAATATCTGTAATCTGTATATCGCCTTTCTATTCTGATAAATGTGAATGTGATAATCTTAAGTTTGAATTAAAATCATAAAGAGGTTTCAATAAGGGCTCCAACTTCCAATACATCAATTCAAGAGTACCTACTCGTAGTATTAGTATAGTAGGTACATTCAGACCTAATTGCTTTTTCTCTCTTTAATAATTTAACGCTACTCGACTAGTAATGTTTGGAAGATAATGGAGTATTAAAGTGCTCTTGAACCTAAGGACAAGAATAGAATATATTAGTACATTTTGCTGCCTAATTAGGCTAATGTTATTTTTATTATACCTTTATTTTGAAGAAGGTGTTGATGCAAACTCAAAGGTAACGTCGCGTGGCATGAGTAGACTATTAGAAGCGAGAGATTTCAAATTTTAATTGAAATCTTTACAAAAATACATATCTCACGAATTCAGTCAGTTCAAGTCTTCAAGACATCGAGTTTGTTTTTAATTAATTGGTTGTCTATTATAATTTTATTGGTATTATAATCATATTCGCTATAAACTGCTTTGGTATTTGATAAGCATTTGTAAACGTCATCTAATTGAACTTTGAAGTGCCAAAACTCAATTGTTTTGAATTGCTCTTTGAATATTATCCCTTAATATTCAATAATTGACCATGACCCTACGATATTTCTGGGATGGCATGTCACAGCCAGCTAGGGCTGTTTTGATATTTTTGAAGACAACTGGGATCCCTTCTCAACAGATAAAAATTGACCTCAGAAATGGTAAGAACTTGCAATTGATTTAAAACCATATGCATCTTTTTAATATTTCTTTTTAGGGGATAATATGACACCAGAATTTACAAAGATCAACCCATTCCAAAAGGTTCCAGCCATGGACCATAATGGATTCTGTCTTTCTGAAAGGTTTGTTAAATAAATAAGACTTTCTCAATCAAATATTAATCCTTCATCTCTTCATTCTTTTTAGCATTGCGATGATCCGATACCTTACACGAGAATTTCAAGACAAGATCGAACCCCACTGGTATCCTCAAGATCCCAAGCTAAGGGCCCGAATAGATGAATACTTATCCTGGCAGC
>JAAZTK010002331.1:0-11469 GCA_036507255.1 Megalothorax incertus | reverse complement strand
GGTCAATAAACCGTGAGAATGGAGTTTGGTTGCCCCGAGGCGGCTAGTCATGCAACAGCTCTTAACCCATGTATTGTAGGTATACGGCAGGTAGTACCTATAGGTGTTATACGGTCTGTGTGTGTAGAAAGGGAGTCGAGAGACTCGAGCTGGAGCTTAAAAGTTACGTAAAAACCCCCCACTTCCTCCGTGCCTCTTCGTCGTCGTACTCTTTTCGAGTTGAGGGGTTTAAAAAGCTTTGGTAGAGTACCCACCCGTAGTAGTATGGACTATGGAGTACCTGTGAATATCGTAGATTTTTGCTGGGTCCGTTTTTTTCTAAACAATTCTCCTCAGGCAATTCCGACCACCGACCGTCGTCTCCTCGTGGGTAATGCCGTATACAAGACTCTGGTCCTGGGATTTGGAGGGTTATAGCCGTACGGTTAAGCCCAGTCAGTCTGTAAACTCTGTAATTACTTACTTTTAGGAGAAATCTCAGGTAATCATCTCCGTACAACGGCTAAAACAGATGGGAGATTCATTCAGGAGCAAGAGTCCTACGATTGGAGGGTTTATTGAAGAGTTTAGAGGAGTCGAGATGAGTAGATAGAGAAAAAAGTCGGTGTATTTTTTAATTTGAGGTTTTTTAAGGGGTGGGAATCATAGAGCAGCTTGCACAGCTTCTTATAAATTTCCTTAAGTCGGTTGGATTTTTTTCAAGACTGGAAAATACACGAAAGATGCTTCGGGATTTATTTTGGATGAAATATTGGCTCCTTATTTAAAAGATGGTACAAGGGAGGGTGGATTCAAGTCGAGGGTGGGGGTTTTTTTGATGCAAAATGACGGAATGTCTGGTTCTGAGTTGTTGGATGCACACAAAGATCTTGTAAAAGATGAGCCGGGGATGGATTTGATGAAATGAATCCTCCACTCTTTGTACTCGGTGAGTTTCAGCTCAAGGTAGGGCCGATTTCTCCAAAGGAAGGGGGAGGAAATGACGAGGGTTGTTTTTTGAATGAGCCAAGTGAGCTACGAGGTTCAAAAGACAAGAGATTCGCTCACTTTCACTTCGATCTGCACTCTCCCCCGCTCCTCGGAGCTTACCCGGGTAAAATACTCTCGTTTCATCTCTTTTCCAAAGCCTCCCCCTCACTCTCAACCTCTCTATGAAATGTAATACAAAGAAGTACAGGACTTTCCCCCTTACTCAGCTCGCTCAACTCTCCCCGGATCGATCCGATGAATCATCCCCCTCCAATTCTCGGTTCCAACGGGATCTATAGACGAATATAAGGCTATATAGGACTTGCAAGTGCTAATATTGTTATTGGGAAGTTCAAGAAGCTGCAGAAGAATAAGGGGGAAACATGCATTAAAGGTATTGTGTACTACTATCAGAGTTTGTTTTGAACTCTGGTTTCTATTCGGGGTTTGCGGTGGTCGTGGGCTTCCCGAGCTCCCGGATGTGCACCTCAAATGCACCCAAATACTCCTACGATCGCAATATTGTGAGATGAGGTAGAAAATAAGCCGGGTTTCTAACCACCCTACATATTGTGTAGAAGTGAAGATCGGGGAGGAATAATAATTTCCTACGGCGGGGGAGCATCTTGAGGACTTTGAGTCTTTGAGCGAGGGGACGAAGGGCTGAAAGGAGCTTCAATTGGATTGAATGGGGTGTAGATACATAGTACAAGTAGGAACATCCTCCCCCGAGGAAGAAAAAAATGCATAAAAAGACGGGGAAAAGTTTCTTAGGGCCTGATCTTGCACATTTTATTTATAAGGGTTTCTCGGTAGTATTCTCGAGTAATATAAACTGAAAACTCCTTGAAATAAACTCTCCCCTAACCAGGCTAAATTGGATGATCCGGTCAAATTCGGGTTGCTCGGACCAGCGGGCTTTATGGCTTCATTTTTGAGGGGACTATATAAAATAGGCGCAGATAGGGTGCTCCATTTAAGGGTGTTGTTATCTCTTATCAGCGGCTGAACAGACCCATAATTCGGGGAATTCAAATGTGATACCTACTTTTTGGAAATGCATTCGGAAATTCGGTGATCTAATCAGCCCGCGAGGGACTCCGGGTAATAGGTTTTAAAAGGCTTGGGAGTTCTAAAGGGTTCTCTAAATTAGGAATGTATGCCATCCATTTTTATAGGAATTGCATTTGCACACAATAAATGCATTTTTAATATTTTTTGAAAGGGTGGGGGATGCATTTCTTTTTTTATAACCCTTGAATTCAATTACTCCATGCATTTCTACATTAAAAACCCTACGAATATTTTTTTTTGTAAAATGTATCCGTCGATTTGAATAAAACAATTCCCAAACAAGACAAAACTAATTTTATAAAAGATAAATTAAAATTTTGCACTTGACCAACAAAACCAAATTATGAAATTCCTTAATTTATGTACAAAGGTTTTTAAATATTTTTCAAAGTATTTTCTAAATGTTTTTTTAATAAGCCAATATAATTTCATCATACCTAAATCTAAATACATTTTATAAATAATTTTTTGGAATCTAAAAACATTTTATATAAAATTTACACACTAATTATAATATGAAATACATGTACTTTTATAAATTTGCATAATATCAATTTGGATAATTTAAAAAAAAAACTTAAATTTGGCTAATTGAATGTAAATTTAAATCTAATAAGCTAATTAAAACAGACTCTGGCTTCCACTTCCACCACCTAAACTAGATAGGAGGTTGCCACCACCACCTCCTCCTGAGGAACCAACAGCACTTCGAGCACCCCCAAAGAGTCCTCGTACTCTTGCAAACAGGCTTCGAGCTAAATTAGCGAAAAATTGGAAGACTGAACGGAAAGCTCCAAAGATTCTCGAGAGGAATCCACCTCCAGATCCAGATTGGCGGTTACCACCAAGGAGGGACCCGAGGAGTCCGGTTCTTCGAGTTGTTGTTGGTGGTCTTCTTGAAGTTGTAGGTGCTCTTGCCGTTGTGGAAGTAGCAGATGAGATTTGTCGTACAAATTTACTCCTTTCTCCAGAAGCATCAGCCCCAATATCATTAAGGACTGGAGAGTCTTTTGAGGTCAGATCCAAAGATTTCCAGAAATTAAGGCGCTCGGAGAATGCTCGCGAAATTTCCAGCTCTCGAGATTCTAAATTAAGTTCTTGCCATTTGAGATTGGGTTGTGAGACTGGAGCCCAAGATGCAGAAGGAGATCCATTAGCGGCAAAAGATGCCCAAAGGTTTGCCATCCTTTTTGACATTAGGTCAGAGGTTGAGTTGACCTCGAAGGGAGTTGCTGAGATCTTTGGATTTGGCATAAGGTAAGCAAGTTCCTCTCCGTGTCCAATATATTTCCCAGTGTCAACTCCGAGTGGGTTGAGTCCGGTTTGAGCTTGGTCTTTGAAAGTATAAACGTAAAGGTAAGTTGTGGCATGCTTGGAGTGTTTTGTAGCTCCTTCATGTGTACATCCAGCGTAATTTCGGTCAGTGTACCTGGAAAAATTCGCATTTCGCATTATAACATTTTTTTTCTACTCAATTTTAAATAAAAACTCACATTTTAGTTAGAGATCCAACAGTTCCAGGGCCAATGCTAACCTCTGATCCGAAATAAAAGTTTCGAACTTTCTCAATGGCTTCAGATCCTTTTTTCCCCGCTTCAATTCCAAGAGTAATTGGAGCAAATGTGCTCCATTCTTTATCCAATTGCATTACAAAGAGTGGATTGGCTAGAACCATTCCTGCTTGGACAGCTCCCTCATCTCTAACCATACCCATAAGGATTGGGACTTTATTGATAGGTCCATCAGTCCAAGTTGACGCCGGATCTCTGCTAAGGAATGAATCTTTTCCCTCAGCCTCAACAGATGGGGCAAATGGTGCAATCGGATCCAGGAACCATTGGAAGAATTTTGGTACTTGAGATACAATTTCTTGTGCATCTTTCCCTTTAAGGCAAGAACTGAGGAGATCAATAGAGTCAATAGGGCAGTTTAGGTAGCGTCCAAGAGTTCTTGTTGTCTCTAGAGGATTCCTTTCAATTGCCCATGGGCATAGAGTATTACCTGGAAAATATTATTGAAAAATTCTAGTTAAAAACAAGTTAAAAACAAGTTTTTTGGGGGTGAATTCTTCCGAAAAATATTTAAATTCTATTTACCACTTTGAAGAATTGCCTTGTGGAAAAGTCCTACCGAGAAATACAAAAGAAGGAAAGATTAATAATGTTTTTTTACCTACTTGTTTTTGCAATCAATCTACAGATAAAGATACTGAATTTCTCTGTGCATTGTGTAAAGAAAAACAAGTGTATTATCGTAATATAGGATTTTTATTATTCTATATGTGCAGTAGCCAGCCAGATTGATCAATAGGCTTGGCTCAGGCCAAGCCAAGTGGAACAAAATTGCAATTAATTTACGAACCTAAAATATACCGCGATAAAAGTAAAGTGCAAATTCTTGAGCAAGTTTGCTTGTAATTAGTATTGGGATTTTTTTTTGCGTAAAGATCATATGTAATTAATGATTAATCTTTTGAATTACTAATTAGGCACAAGTTAAAGTAGGTAATATATTTCTTAACCTGCTAAGGATTAGATTTGCTTAAAAAATTCTTGCGAAAAAAATTTAAAATAATAAAAAAGGGTGAGCTTACCCGAGCTTGAAGGAGCCTGGACATGGAGAGAAATAGCTGCTGAACCTCCTCCTACTCCAAACAAAGTCACAGACCCTGGGTCACCTCCAAATGAGGCGATGTTATCTTTTACCCATCGGAGTAGCTCAACTTGATCCTTTTTAATTAATAAATTATGCCGAGTTTTACAATAGTATTTTACTAGGAAAGTTGGAGGAAGTTTCCCCAATTAAATACAAACCTTGAGACCAAAATTTCCTTGAATTGCAGAGTCTCCCGTGCTTAGGAATCCAAATGGCCCTAGCCTGTAGTTGAAGGTCACAAGAACCACGTCCTCATCCTATCCAGAATTTTTAAATTGGATATTTTACCCCTTGAAAAAATTCGTTGATTATGTAAACTTACAAGAAGATAGTTTGCCCCATACTCTGAGCCACTCGAGTAGAAAAATGCGCCAGAATGAAAGTGGACAAGAACTGGAAGGCTCTTTCCCTCATCCTTGATCGAGATATATGCAAATGAAAAATGTACAAATTAGATTTTGCTAATGAAAAAAAATTATTAAAGTCTAATTAGACGCTAATCTAATTCCGAGATGATCTAATTCGTTAATGACCGATTGACCGAGATTCTTTTGATGGAAAAAAAGAGGTACTTGGGGGTTTTTAGATGAATCTATTTACTCGAGGGATTGAATAATAGGCCAATACGATAATAATATTAAGGTTGGAAGCTAGGAGCAAAAGAAGTTGGAAAGTATTATACAATTAGGGTCATTTGAAATTGAACGTCAACAAAGTAAAAGTCAATCTTGAGTAAAGGGAAAAAACTGGAATTGGATTGAGTAATTTAGCAAATTCCACCCCCACATCATCAGGGCATTCAAATACAACCAATTTTTTGTACTGACCTTTGGTAAATTGAGCGGGGTGAACACGTTGACACTGAGACAATCCTCGGATCCAACGACTCCCATTGATGGCAGGTTAAATTGAAGGCAATTTGGACCGTATTCAGTCGCATTTCTTACACCCTCCCATTTGGGAGCTCGCTCGGGGGTCTGTTTGATTCAAAATTCAATGCAAAAATGATTAAAAAAGTTCAAAATTTAATAAATTTGAAAAAATGATCAATGATCAATGAATATTTTGTTAATAAAAGTCGAGATCCTTACCGCAAACCGCTTGGCAGTAGCATAAGGAATCCCCAAATAACCCCAAAATGTTCTACCACCCCTTGATTTGAGCTCAATTCCATTGAGGGATCCTTGATTCGTGACAATAGTAGGAGATTGACACTGCACTAGGACTAGGGGCACAAGGGTCAATAGGAGAACCCTTAAATCCATTTTAATTCTTTTTAAAAAATAAAATATTATAGTTTTAGGCAGCAGCAGAGGGGTGTGTTGAGCTCGCGAAGGGTTGAATAGAAATGGAAAGGGGATTTGTGTGTAAAAGACGACTAGTGCCTCAGCAAATGGCATTAGGTAATCATTTCATTTTCAGCCTACCTTATCATTGTGAGTTTAGCCAATATGTTCGCTGGTTATTCAATATGATGGCTCACATATCATGTACTACTAGCAGAAGTAGTAAGAAAAGTGGATTGGTTTGGTTTGAACGAAGGACGACGAGTCAAAAGTTGGTCAAAATCCTCTACATCTTTACTGTGGAGAGTTGCACGCAAAACGCTGGCCTCCTCTTCTCAGGGGATTGGGGTTTATTGAAGGTGTGCACTGTGCAAGGGTTGTAAGGGCCGGCTTTCGAACGGCTCTCCGTGTAATTAACAATTATATAATCATTATATGTACAATATCTGCAACATAAGTAGTTCGAAGAGATGCAAGAGTCTCTAAGATTCTTGCTAAAGACAAGCCAAGTGTATAAAGACAAATGCCCCATATTTGTATGATGGTAGAAACCTCCTCTTTTGCATTTGACACTCTCTCCTGGCAGAGAATTACCAAACAATTTAAAGTATATTATTTGGACGAACCCTTAAAGCTCTTTTTGTGCCCCATTAAATAGAAAGATGGATCAAAGGGGGGGGGGGAATAATTAGAGCAAAATATATATCATTTAGATATAAATATTAATCATTTTTGATTTTTTTCAGAGTTGGATTTGAGCGAATTATATAATGAGAGTCCTAGGGAGTGGCTCATACACAGGCTACAGCCGTTGGTTTGATGCAAATGTCAAAAATGGAAAGTTTGTTTGATGAATTCGTAAAATACCTGCATAACCATACTACTATACCATTTGTTTATTAATTAATTAATTAATTAATTAATTAGTTGGAGGGGATTCATGAAAAATGAGCGTTTTTTTGTACCTCGCTCGACAAACTGGAATTTATATTTTAAATGAAAAATGATACACGTATTTTGGAGGCTATTTGCGTCAGAATGCACTTAATAATACTACGATTCGATTGAGAGTGTAGATATTGGAGCATAAACAAGCCCTTAATTAAACCTGATCATTTCGCAAAGAATTGTAAGCAAATTATAGGGTCAGTAAAAGATATACTACTTGGTAGGGAACTACTTGAAAAACTCGGCAAAGGCATTCCGTATTAAGAATGATCCTAGTAGAATTAAGGAAGGGGGAACAATGGAGTTTGCAATAATTCCTAATGATTATATTACACTCCAAAACGATCTCCTTGTAAGAATTCTCTTAGAGGAGATGCATTTTTGAATGAAGGAATAAATCACTCATCATTTACACACTTTATCCTGCCTAAGCTAAGTTTCGTGTGCCCCTTTTTCGGACGAGTAAACACAAAATATATTCGTAAAATCATTATCAAATGGGAAAAAAATGATTGAAAAAGAATGTTATATATTCAAAATGAGTTATATAAGTATTATATGTAAGGGAACGACGAAAGATATGTTTTAGGTGACAGTTGTCAGCAAGAAAAAGAGCTTGAGGAGTAAAGAAGTCAGTCGAGTTGAACAGGAAATCTAGTTAGAGACTCTTGAGTAGTAGGAATGCATATGCTTATCGTTAGTATACTTACCAATGGTTAATGGTAAGTCAATATGAACGCATTTTATTAGCATTTGTAATGTAGTCGGTAGTATTTGGTGCAATTGAGCAACCCCCTCGGGGTGGGAAAAACTAAGGCGGAAGTTCTCACTCAGAATCAGAGCCAATATAGTGTATTTCTTTATGTAATTTCCTAAAAATCCTGTAAATAAATTGATATATCGTATTGATATTGAGTATATTTCCACTAATTCAATCAAAAATGCAATTTTTTTAAACGGCCATATATATTGTGCTAAAGTGGTAAAATATACCAATAGTGCGTAGGTAGCTTGATTTTAATAAATAAATTAATTAAGGAAACCACTCTATCTTTAATCAATTGTAATATCATGCAAATAGCACTCTAACTAATTAGCTTTTGATATTCTAATCTTACTTTTTATGGATATATTTATATTAGTCAATCTTTTTGTGCAAGTTGGTTACATTTTACATTTTACAATCAGTTTTTTCAACCCTTTTCGCCGATAAATTGATCAAAATGAGTTGCAAAAAGGTGCATTTAAGGCTTATCCAAATATATGCACTCCAAATAAGGAAATCCCCTCTACAATAAGGATGCAAGTAGGTATGAGTAGGTATCATAAATAATTACTCTAATAGAATACATTTTTTATAACCAGCTAAATTGGTCCCATATAGGATTAGGTAGTAGTACCTATCATATAATTGTAATGAATTTTTATAAAAGTTGCATATTGTATCGCACTTGTAATTATTGTACGTGATATTGAAGGAGTCTTGGCCCAAGGTCAAGGAGGGCTCTTATGGCACTGTAAAATATAGTATAAATCCTCACTTTTTACTTTATCCCAGGCTTAGGTAAATTATTGTTATTGTTAAATCGGTAATTACTTCCCTGAATTATCCTTTTTCTTGTACTATTATACCTGCAGCTTATTATAATTTACTAGATATAATAAAGGGGCATTTTTTTATTTAAAAAAATCGCAAAAATTCTTAGTTGAACGTGAGAATTCGCAAGTTTATAATTAGGTAGGCATATGATTAAATATTGACTCATTCCTCTTTATTTTTAAAATTCTATTCATAAAAAAGGCTTATATAATTCGCGATAAGTTTGCATTTTAAATTAAAAAATAAATATGAATTTTTAACATGTCAAATATGACCCTCCTTTTCCTTATCCATCCAATCGGAACTTTCATCGGCTTCAAAGGCTTTATTTTCGACGCCATTTTGCGAGGATTTTGCTTGGCTTTGGGCTGATGTCAGTAAATTCCTTCTGGATTTTGCAGAAGCCTAAAAAGTCACGAAATTATATAATTTTTGGACGTTTTTTACCATTAATTCAAAGGCTAAAAAATACCGGGAATTTGGACATGTCAAATTCAAGTCCGAGACGTCCTCTAATACCATCAGGAAGCTTTGATGCACCCCATCGGAACAATGGTGAAAGAAGTCTCGGATCTACGCTCCTTGCATTTTCCGCTAAAGATGTTGATGTGAAAGCTGTCACCGTCATTCCAATACATTGAACAATGATGCAACCAATTAGCGAGTACCAAAGATAAGAAATCCGATAAAATTCCATAATACCACCCCTGGAAAAAATTTGGCGTTGTAACAAATTTTTTTAGGATTTACAAAAACTTTTAACCTAAGATCCTTTGTATCAGGATCGTCAGGAAGTTCAGGATGACCACATCCATCAGTTCGGAATGGAAGTTTTGGGATATATAAATTCTTTTTCCCAATTTCGACATTAGCACCCATACCAAGCCAAAGTAGAAATGTGAGGGCAGTTAAAGTGCCGGCTAAAGCACCTTTTCCATTTGCCCATGGGACAAACATCCCTAAAGTGAAGACACCAAGGAGTGGTCCTCCAACCATACCGAAAATTGACAAGGCTGCTTGAAGGACACCACCTAATTGCTGTGCCACAAAAACAAGTCCGAATGAGACTAGACCAAATCCAACCGAGAGGATTTTTGTCAATCTGGTTGCAGATCTAGAAAGGATTTTAACGGATTTTTTTTAAAAAAAGGTCTAGAAATATTTTTTTAATGACGCCACACTTTTCTGTGAGTTCCGGATACCAAGCTCGAATAAAATCTTCAAGAGCGATTGCTGCTAATGAATTTAGACCGGAAGAAACGGTGCTAAGAGCTCCTGAAAAGATCCCGCTTACAAAAATACCCGCAAGCCCAGGGATTTCGCCAAAAAGTTCCATTACTTAATTTTAAAAAAATAGGCTTTGCCAAATTAGATTTAAATAATATTTAGAAAGTATTACCAAATAGGGGAAGAAGTTGATCGGATGTTTCAATTTGCTAAAAAAAGGAATTGAAATTTTAGGCTTTAAGCGTATTTTTTTCGGATTTGGGATATACATTTGAAAGAAGAGGGTCACAGGTATGATATTTGGCATAGAGGACAATACCACACCAGGAGCATATCGAGATGAGCGCAAAAAGTGCAAAAAAATTTATCCAAATTGCCCTTTATTAAAAGAAATTAATAATACTCGTATAAATAAAATTCAACAATACCGTCTAGCCTGTTGAATTGTTGGAACGGTGAGATATCTTTGAACTTGGCTCTGATTAACCCCATATATACAGATCCATGTAAAATATCCACTAAAATATAATTCTATTAATGAATTTTTAAGCATTATTTTGTACAAAGTACCCAATAATAAGGGACCAAAATGTATGCCTCTCACGAGGATCAAAATTAAAATTGAAAAATTCAATTCGACCACCATCTTCTGCTAATCTGCATTACAATCATAATTATGAAAGCTATATTATTGAGGATGAGTCAGTTTTAGAGATTTTATATTTAATGGCCAACCGAAATATTTCCGAAGTTCCTCCGACATCAACTGTACCCTTGATGGCAATAAGCAACATGGATCCGTACATTATTACAACTTGGAGAGCATCTGAAATTTTTTTAAAAATTTACAAATACACCTTTGATAATTACCAACTTCTTAAATTTTTTTACCAGTCCACATTACAGCCTATTCAAAGGTAAAAGAGTCAATGCCATCAAAATAATTCATTTTGGAAATCTTTTGTATTGATATCTTTAAAATATTTTACCTTCATCCCACCCAACGCCGTATAAAAAATACCTTAAATAAAATATGAAAAAAAAATTATAAGTAGATTCATTTTCCTTTTGTAGTATAAATTAATAGATCATTACATACCAATAGCGAATATCGCAACAACAGAGCCATATAAATTCATTCCAGTTACTAAAATATAATTATTTTTAAATAAATTCAAAATTAAATCATTGTGCATTTATTGAATGAAGACCTTGAGAAAGAGCAAGAGCTGGGGCATAAACGACCTGGAATAATTTTTTTAAGTGTTCATTTTTAAATTTAATTTTTGAATTCGGGAAATACTGATAGGTAATTTAATTAATAGATACCAGCGCCATATAAATAGTCATTTGCAAAGTAAAAATGGCTGATCCAAGTTGTCGCACTTGTTTGTTATTAAATCGGACTTCCAAATACTAAAAAAACCGTTTGAAAATTGACTCCTCAAACTTGCAAATTTTGAAAATTTATCTAAAAACTTACCTCGTATGCGGAAGTGACCTGGAGGTGGAAGAACGGTGGTAAATAAATATATTGGGGGAATCAGATATTTCGTAGTAAAATACTAATTAGTGGAGATAATTAAATTATACCTATATGATTAATTAAGGTACTACCCCTTAACATTAATGCACATAACCATTGGTCTTAATTGCTTCGTGGAAGCAGCCTAATTGGGTCCAGATTTAACATACAAAAGGATACAAATT
>JAAZTK010002330.1:0-11469 GCA_036507255.1 Megalothorax incertus | reverse complement strand
CTATATATTCCTATATGCATAAAATATTCTTATAAGGTCAAAATATTCCTATATATTCGTATAAAAATTTCTCCAATTCTGTTAAAAATGTCATATCTGATGTTTTCGCAAAAGTTTGACAGAGTTTTAAAGAAATATACATATGAATAAAATGTATAAAGTCCCGAACCCTAGTTATTTTAAAATGTGTCTTTTAAGGAAGGAAATAATATTAAATTGAATTTATTCAATATAAGATTCCCAAACCGCATTTCCCTTCCATTAACTATTAAATTATTATGTATAATTATCCCGGAATGCATTTCCGTTCCATTTCTTCACTTTCCTAAATATCCCAGATTAGAATAAATTCATTACATTTTTGCGGAATTTCAGCCATCTTTTTTCTTTAAGAATAATTATGGGAGGGGCCTGGGTTCCTGTTGAGGAACAGAGATCTTTTGGATATGGTATTTATCCCTATTTTTATTATATTAATTTATCTTTGAATGTAAATTAAATCCGTTAGCCAAATATTTCTTGGGCGAAAAAGACCTGAATCATGTCCAATTTGGCCTCAAGATCAATTTTGGGGATTCATTGATCATCAAAAAAGAGTTTGAAGGATGGTATTTGCGTCTTAAATAAATTCCCACGTTTTTAGCCCGTTCTCACAATTTAAGAAAAAAACGGGCTATAGTGTTTGGTATGTCTGTCTGTCCGTCCGTCTGTCTGTCTGTCCGTCCGAGCGCACGATAACTCTCGAACGCCTTAAGCGATTGATCTCAAACTTGGCACACATGACCCCTATGACCTCTCCTAGTTCAAGTTCGAAGATGGAGGTCAAAGGTCAAAGGGCGCGGGAAATTTGAATTTTTAAATTTTTCATCGTAATGTATTCTTATGGGACGAAAAATTCAAAATGCCGGAATTTGGCATTGGGTGGGCGGGAAATTTGAATTTTGGGCGGGAAATTTGAATTTTAGGAAGGAAATTTGAACTTTGGCATGCATATTATACATATGTACATTTGACTGAAAAAATTCAGTTAAAAAATTTAGTAAACATTATCTCAATAGAGAACGGGCTTTCTACACGGTTTACCCGTTTTATTTAATCACTTTTAATTATATAATTCATTAATATATGTATTTATATTAATTTCTTCAAAGGTATTACGCTATAAAGATTAGGACAAAAGAGGAAGGGATCATCCCCAAATCATGCGTTAAGATTTCCGAAGGGATGGAAATTTTGAATGACATGCCAGGAAAAAGGTTTAATATTCTATTTCTAAATTGTTATATTTTTTAATAGCCATCTACTGCTTTAATTTTACAGCTCGCAAACTAATTTAGATATGATGAATATGGAATTCATTTTCCAGGAAATTGACCCAGTTATGAGGTCTTGGATCAAGGAAGCTAAAAGACTATTTGAACAGGTGCGATTAAAAAGTCCTGATAATTTTATGGATTATCCGTAAAAATAGCCACAATAAAGCTTTACCACTTGAAATATGTATACCTATGCACTAAAAAATTACAACAAAATCTAGAAATTTATATTATCCCCCTTTATAAACTCAATTATATTTCCATTATTTACAAGATTATCCTTTTACTTAAAATAATTTTTTGTGATAAAGCTAGATTTCATTGAAATGCTTTGGTCAGAATTTAATATTGGCTGTGACAGATTATGTTATTATGTTGTTTTATTCTAAAAGTCAATCTTTATTCAAATATCTTTTTTTAGGTTAAAGAAGATAACTTTGAATGTATAAGGGATATAATAAAACATCTTGATGTCTGCCGCAAAAATATTTTAAAGCAAAAAGTCACACCAAATGATCTGGTTGAGCTAAAGAAACAAGTTGCAAATATTATTGACATTGGAAATAAGTAATTGCTAATTTGTAATCTTATTTAATTTTATAACAATTATTAAATTGCAGCAACTTTGGGTTTGATATGTGTGTCCGGGATCATGAGGGTAACATTTTAAATCCATTGCTCACATCTACCATTGAAATCTACAAAAAGCATAAAGAAACAAGCAAAAGTTTAAAAGGACAAAAAGTAATTATAAAATTTAAAAAGAAATATATCTGATGTATTATTATTTAAATTACAGGGAAAGAAACATTGCGAAAACATTCACAAGCAAATAGATCATGATTCAACATCTTTGCTTATCAAGAATATAAAATGCAGACATTTTTTTGATGGGTGTCAATTGAGATTTTTCCTCTATGATGCATATGATGAGAGACCAATTACGGAATATGGGATTGTTACATTAGAAGAATATGAGTGGTGTTTACCGCGAGATTTAAAATTCTTATTTACCGGTCTAGGGAAATGTGATGTACAAAGCCGGAGAAGGATATTTTTAGTTATTTATGTGTTCGAGAATGGATTAAAATACGAAGAATATAGGTCTCGAAAACATCTTTCCCATTCTCTGAGGTTATATAATTTATTTTCTTAAAAATATTTAATTTATATTTATTTTTTCTAGGCTGGATCAAAAAGTGTGTATATTTAGACCTTGGGGGGTCGCTGCCAAAGAGGTTACAAACTTCTTTAGGTGTAATTACAATTTCCCGAGTCATAAAACAGTTATCAAAATTCCGTTCATTAAGTAAGTTTCATCATTAAATTATTTGATAGATTTCTTTTAAAATGCGAAATTTTAAAGGTTTTTCAATCAAGAATCAATGGTTGATATATTGAATAAAATAATAAATAAATCCTGGGATGATCAGAATTCCTTGAATTTTTCTCCATTTGAGTGTTCCGTATCTTTGATCAAGGAAAACAACCTTCAGGAGGAAAGTCCTATAATATTAAAGACGAATCCAATAGAAATTTGGTAATTTTTTAATATTTTATATTTTTCACATGAATTCTTAAATATTTAAACCAGTAAAATGAGACTACCTCCTGTGATTCACCCAAAAGATGTACGAAATGATTTATATCTTGAATTAATCCGAGGGGAATTCAGTGATGAATGTATTGAAGTAACAGTGTCCATTCATGATTCATTGGGAAATACATTACAAGGAATGATTTGGAATGGGAAACCAAATCAGGATTCTTATATATCTGTAGTATATGATGGGGATAGACCCAAATGGAATGAAATTATAAAGATTACACTACCCACAAATATTGAGGATTTCTCAAAGATTCACATTCGCTTCACTTTTAAAAATATTTCAATGCCCTTTCATTGGTTTAGTAAAGCTAAACCACCATTTGCAATGTCATTCTTGGAATTGCAAGGTAGCAACGGGAGTGTAATTAATGATGAATTTTATGATCTCGCAGTCTACAAGGTCTTGTTTTTTATGCATATAAATATAGTTGAAAAATAATTATTAAAAATTTTAAAATTAAAATAGATTAATCCCAAAATGTACAATGAATCAGATGTTAGATATTTGATGAACCTCACATCGATGCGATCACAAATTGAAGATTCTTCGAATAATCAATGGCTGGGCTGTTCCTATTCACCAAAAGATTCTTTTATAATTAGCACAACCCTGTGCTCTTCAATATACACACAAAATGGTGAATAATTGCCAATTAATTTCAGAAATAAATAGGCTAATTTGAAAATTATGTACTTTCTTTAAAGGTAAACTTCAACAATTGCTGCAATGGAGTGAAAAAATCAAAGAAATTGCAAAAACTCACCATCTGGTAAATTAAAAAAATAAAATTACCTATTAGCTCCTAAACGCTTATTTTGATGATTTGTTAGAAAAAAAATGAAAATATAAAGGAGATGCTAGTGGATCACCTCAAATTTATATTGAATTATTTGAATGCAAAAAATATGAATGGAGAAGAGATTGTAAAGTTCCTTCCGGATATTTTTGATGCACTTTTTGGAATTTTTCTGAATCCTTTTGGGTTCATTCGAATCGACAAAAGATTGGATGGAGTTGATCTGATTTCAGATGAAATCCTAATGACAGAAACATTTTATAGACCTGTATTTGATTGTCTGGTAATTAATTTATATGAATTTAGTATTTTGTTTTTATTTTTTTTTTAGATTATGTCTACAATATTAAAAAAAAGAAATATCCTCCTATTAAAAATTTATAAAAAATTTGTTAAAAAATTTAAATATTTTTAAAGTGAACGAAATTTCTACTGTTTACTTTTTTTATTTTTTATTTTCTTGCATTTTTTTCAGATTTATATCTTCCAATGTATTTTGGATTACAAAGATGATAAGAAAGTCGAATCAGTTTTATACCTTTACCTAGAAAATGGATACACCGCTTCTTTTGTCCATTTGTAATTATTAATACTATTTTTAGATTATTTTATTATTTTGTCTTATATATGAATTTATTACTTGCAGGAAACTTTTAAGAGAATGTCAGAATGTGTTTGAAAGACCAAATTCTTTGGATAAAATTCCAGCCTTAATGAAGACGATGGAATACTTTTTTAAATTCATCGTCCAATCCTTCCATAATCGAATTGCATTAGATAAATTAGAGTAAGTATACTTTTTTATGGAAATCTATGAATTTTTGAGAGAATCATAAAACAAGATTGTCAATATTTATATTATTTAAATTTTAAATTTATGTATCTAATATTAGCATTGATATTAGGTATATTTCATAAAATCTCTTAAATTCTTTTAATTTTTTAAAATATTGCAGGAATGGTAATAAATTTGAAGTATTATATGACGAGTTCAGCAAGGGAGTACATGGTCTATTTTATTCAATGTGGTAAGAAAAGTTTATCACATCCAAATTGGATATGGAAATTAAATGAATCTTTTATTTTTCAGCAAATTTTTGAGCAAAGGAAATGGAGAATATCATAATGCACAGGAAGCTATTCTCAAATATATTCCTGATGTGATTAATTCAGTCTGTACCGTATTGACACCAATGAAATGCGCGTAAATTTCCTTGCAAATATTATAAATGTTAATAAAATGAATTTTATATTCTGGATAATTTTATTTTAGCGAATTAATGAGCGAAATAATCAGGCATGCTCTCCCAAAAGAGCTAACTCTACAGAAATTGCAAACAATTAAAAATATACTCCAATCCTCGCTATTCCTTCAGCCAATTTGCAGAACCTATCTCTTGCCCATTGTGGTACAAAATATCCAAAATAATTTGCCGGGAAATGAAAAGGTATTGATATTTTTTAAAATTTAATCTATCCAAATCCATTTCTTAAAACATGTTTTGAGACCTACTTCACATTCGCTCTTTGTTTGTATTTGCATGTCTATTAATGCCGATGATCTAAAAATTTCCGGGCTAATTTTATTTATATAAAAATTATGTACTTGATCTCTTACCTCTTTAAAATGGATTTTTAATTTTGCAATTAGAATACCTCTAATGAAGATCCAATTGAAAGGAATGTTATAAGCATTGCGAAGATTAAAAAAGTACTTGGAACCGAGGCGGATGCATTTTATCTCAAGCCCAAAGAAGAAACCCATTTAAATACTGTTATTTAAAATTAGATTATATGCTCGATAAATACATATTTTCATATATTTTTCTTTAAACTTTTTAGACGGCAAAATGTGTCAAAATTCTTGAAATAATAATGAATATCCTTCACCGAAATGATATTGGCTCTACTAGTGAGAATATATATTACATAATGCAAACTCTCCTGTTTCCTCTAATTAAATCAATAAAAAGTATTGGGGAGGATAATACATTAGCGGTAAAATTAATCAGAAATTATAAATATTTTATATTTATTTTTGGAATCCAATAATTTCAGGGCAATATGTTTGCAGTTATTTTATCAATCTTTCGCCAAATGAAATCCGAGCATTATACAAGTTTTGCTAAAGAGCTTAAACAAAAAAATGAACTCAAAAACTTTCTCAATGACATCTTTCCCTTGATGAATAAATTCTTCTCAAATCCTTATTTTTCTTCCGATTGGACCGAGATGATTTTACTCCAAAATAGGTACCTAAGATTGTAAAACAATTATTTTTATTTTAATACAAACAGTGTTAAAAGCCTATACAATTTTATAAAAATATTTTGAAAAATGCATCAAATTTTTCCATCCACTAACTTTAATTTTCTTCCAAAAAATTAAATTTTCCGCAAGATTCTCATGTTTTCGCCAAATTTCAAATTTACTCTCAAATTTTTTAAAAAAATTATTATTTTAAAATTTTCCCTTCTAATTTCTTTGATTTTAGCATTTTGCTGGCTGGAATGGAGAATTTTGCTACCACACTCCAAAATGAATTTATATTTCCATTTAATGAAGAAATTTGGACCAAGTTTTTCACATGTTCCATATCTTTCCTTACCCAAGAATCATTGCAAATTGAAAATTTGCCAAAATACAAATCTCAGAGGATCGTATCACTATACGGAGATATGCGTAAAAGAGCGGGGGAATTAATTAACCAAATGTGGTTCAGCCTGGAAGAGCCAAATCGTTTGAAATTTGATCCTACAATGATTGGTACATTTCTCGATATGTGCATTGTTCCAGAAGCTGAGGTCCGTGGGTCTTCAATGGAAATCTTGTTTGATATGATGCGAATTATTCATTTTCATAAAGAACCTTTTCAAAGGGTTGAAGATGAGTTTATTAATCTTTTTCTCAATTTGGTCAAAGGAGGGAAAGTAAATGTGGAATTTCATGTTGAATTTCAAAAAAGAATGAAAGAATTGTGTGAGACGGATATCTCAGGATTTAGAATCCCTGGCTTTGAAATTGTAGAGTCATTATCCAGACTTCTTGGGTTACTTTTCGACTTTCGGGATTCTTTGACAGAATTTGACAAATGTAATCAATTGAGCTGCATTGTAAACTTGATGGACTTTTGGAAGGAATTCAATCAAAAAGAACTCTATATCCGATATCTTTACGAATTACACGATATTCATAAATCGATGAATAATTTTGCTGAAGCAGCATTTACCCTAAAACTCCACATCGAGAATTTAGAGCCACATTTACACGGTCAAAAGATCCCGACCTATCTTCAATCTCCGCTACATCCCAATTTTGGTCATACAAATTGAACTCAAAAAGCTTTTATATTACGATATCATTCTTTATTTTTTCGAAGCAAACATGTGGGAATTTGCGCTTGAATCTTGTGAAGAACTAAAATCATTGGACCCTTATAATATAATTTTGAATTTAAGAATTCTTAATTTTTTTCAAGAAATTGCTGAACTCAAAAACAAGAAATGGGAGCCAGAATATTTCCGAGTTGGATTTTTCGGGAAAGGATTTCCATCATATCTTCAAAATAAAGTTTTTATATATAGGAGCAAACCTCTTGAACGGTTGGCTGATTTTTCGGAAAGGATGTTTGAGAGGTTTCCAAATGCGGTTCGCCTTAAGAAGTTAAATCCTCCTTCGGATAAAAAGAAAAATTCAAATAATCAATGTAAATTAGCAATTTATTTTAATAAATATGCTTTTATTTTTTTTATTTTTTTGTTTTTTTTTATTTTGGAATAAACAGATTTGCAAATGAATTCCGTATTTCCAATAATAAATACATCGGATAGGACTATCAATATTAATATATCTGGTTATTGGGTCAACAAATTCTACAAGTTTAACGAAATTGTCGGGTATATCTCTCATTATCCTTAAAAATAATTAATAATTTTTAAAATTTTCTCAAGATTCACATATTCTCGGCCTTATTTCAAAGAACTCCGAGATCCAAAGAATGAATGTGCTTCTCTTTGGCTAGAAAGATATTATCTTATGACCTCAAATAAATTTCCTGGAATTTTAAGCTGGGTTGAAGTGGCCCATGAGAATATGTTCGAAATTCCACCCATTCAGAATGCAATTGAAGAAATGAATAAAACGAATAGTGTTTTACGAGGCCTCGTTATCCAACATGAATCAAATCCAGATGAGCCACTTGGGAATCTCTCGCTCAAATTGAATGGGATTTTAGATGCTTGTGTGTGTGGAGGTGTAATAATGTATGAGAATGTAAGTTTTATTTAATTTTATTTGACGAATAAATTGAGCTAATTTGATGTTTTCTAGGCATTTCTAACAAAAGAGTATTTGGAACAAAATCCATTAGATTCTGAGCAAGTTGAGTCGCTCAAAACTTTAATTATTCAGCAATCTCCCATTCTCAAACATGCTCTAAATGTGCATTTTTAATTCATGAATTTAAAAATAAATTTAATATTAATTTAACAAATATAATAGATTCATAAACGAAAATGTGGCGAAATTATGGAAGGTATGCAAAGAAAGCTCGAGGATTCCTATGCATTAATGAATAAGCACCTGGAGAAAGCGTATCGCGTTGATACAGAGGTTTGAATTTTACTCCACATTCCCTACAATTAGCCTTAATTATTTATTAATAATGTTATTTGATAACCTAATCCAATTCCTCCACAGTGTTTAAGGGATGAAATATTAATGAGAGATTTGGCATCTCTGAAGAGAGTTAAAGCTTCCCCACCTGAAGTGAAATTTGTAACTCTTAATAACTCATCGTAAATTAAATATACCTAGTATTTCTATTTGAAATTTAGATCTTCATAATATTTTTTAATATAATGTAATTAGACCTTCATTTGGGGATGTCCCAGCAAAATATAATTCAAGAATGATGAAGAAAAGTAGTATTTTCTCCTCAAAAATTAATATTCCTCAAAGGTGTGTATTTCTTTAAATTTGAAATATATGCTTTAATTTTTTTTTCAATTTCCCGACAATTTAAAAAAATGTAATAATTTCAGAATATCAACCATGAAATCATTCAACTTCAAAAATCAATCGATATTTCGAGGTTTCTTCGATGATTCTGAGCCTCTTGATGATCCTTCCTTTGAGGATTGGATTCCAATATATCCTATCTCATCCGATAATTCAGATACTATTTCTTCATTAGAAACGGTAAATTGATTAAAATTTATTTATTTAGATTCATATAAAATAAAAATTCATAAATTTTTGAATTCAAAAAATTGCCAAAATAATTAAATAATATGTGTAGGTATAATTTAAATGCTTTATAAAATTTTAGTTTTAGTTTTAGTTTTCTTAAAGTATTATTTTTAAATAAAAATCTAATAAAATATTTCAGAAAAAAATACGGATTATTAACCAGAGAGGAAGTGCATAGTTTTTTTAATAGGGAAGATTCACAAATAAGTTCCACCGATGAATTTAAGTGGAATAATATTCGTATTGGATATGGTCTCTTCAATTATGAAATTACAATGGATAAGTTTAAAATTGGTAGTTGTAATATTTTAAAAAAATTAAATATTTAAATATTTTTCAAAAAAATAGATGAGTTCAATGTGGTTGGAGATGGAGATTCTCTCGTTTTAAGTGGAAGATACGAGGATAAAGAAATAGCTATTAAAACAACAAAACCGAATGTGAATGATATTGAAGGTTTTTTATTTTAAATATCGTTTGATAGTTTGAATATTATATAATTTAAATTATATTTTTAAGCTTTCCTTTCCGAGGTAAAAGTATTATCCCAGGTTGGAATTCACGAGAATATTGTCAAATTTATTGGAGTTTGTACTCAAAATATTCTTTCAAGTTTAGATTTTATTTTTCATAAATTTTTAGATAAATAATTGGATTTTTTAAAATTAAGGGGAGGCATATATCCTTTTGGAATTATGTCCAATGGGGGATGTTCATTCTTACCTTAGGATTCACAAAGATAACTTTGTGGACATGCTAAAAAACGGCGGAAAAAAGTATAAAAATTTAAATAAAATATTTATAATTAAATTGTAAATATAAAAATAATTTGTACAGTAATTCCTTTCAAAATAGAGGGATTAGAGAAGGATCTTTAAACACTTTTGATTTGTTGAATTGGGCCCAACAAATTGCTCAAGGAATGGAATATCTTGCTGGACTAAATGTAGTTTAAATTTTTTAAATAATTTTAATAATAAATTAAAATATTTTAATAAAATCATAGGTGATTCATTGTGATTTATCAGCAAGGTTATAATTAAAAAGTTTCCTAGAAAGTAAGGTTGTTCAATGTGTCCAAAATTATTCAATTTTTATTTAAAAATCACAAGTAATATTCCTTATTCCCCTGTGTAAACTACAAAATAATTTTTAAGGTTTAAAATGTGAGGATTTTAATAATGGATCCCTGATTTTTTTAAAATTAAATATTTATTTCATTAATTAATTTAAAATTTTTTCAATTTTAATTAAATATTTAATAAAAATATAATAATATTTAATTTTTCGGCATTTTTATTATGGGATTTGACAGGCTAAAAACGACCCACGCAGAATTTTAAAAAAGTTTCATTTTCAATTTGAGTATTGAACAATTTTATTTTCTACAATACTTGTATTGCTGATAATAATTTTAAGATATTTTTTTAACTTTAAAAATATTTTTTTTATTTCAGAAATGTGTTTTTAAAAACTCGGAACCTTGTAAAAATTACAAATTTTGAACTCTCGGAGAAACTCTACGATACTTCTATATATATATTGGATAAAATGGTTTTAATCAAAATTTTTAATATGGATATTTTTACATGATAGAATTAAATCTATTTTTAAAAAAAGCAACCACTTCGATGGGCTTGGCTGGCTCCCGAATCGATGAAATACCAGGAATTTTCCACTGAATCCGATTGTTGGGCATTTGGGGTAAATATATACAAATATACTAAGGAAAAATAAATTAGAAAAAATAATTATTGTATTTAAAATTGTTTAAAAATAATAATTTTTTTTAAAAATTTTAAGGTGACTATTTGGGAATTATTCAACCTTGGGGAGAAACCCCATTCCGGACATTCATTCCGCCATGAATTTATCAAACGGGTGGAAGAAGGTTTGCGACTTGAAAAACCAGCATTCTGCAATCAAGAAATGTAAATTTTGATTTCATTTTTAATAAAATCCAATAAAATAATTTTTATTTTTAAAGATATGAAATTATGAAAAAATGCTGGAACAAAAATCCAAAATGCCGGCCATCATTTCAGATTTTGAAAGAATATTTTATGCAAGTGAAAAATACCTTTTAACAAAAAAGAAATGATTATTTAAAATTTGTCATTTTTTCATAAATTGTGTTTAAAAATATTTACATTTCATTCCATATATGATATAATTATCTATTATGGCAAAAGCTTCCTGCGTCGCCTTCGGTTCCTTAAAGTTGCTTTTAATTATTTCTCACAAAATTATTTTCATTAGCTTTCAAAAAAACCTACCCATATTCCCATTTTTAATTGCCCCATATGACTCAATTGACAAGTACTTTTCAACAAAATACAATAGATTTAGCTATGTCCAACATATCAGAATCCACTTTTTTGCTAATAACTCCACCCCCTTTGTCTTCTGACATCCCATTTTTGTACCGACGTAGTTATAACGAAGGAAGGTATATACGTTTCACCTGAATATATATCCGCAATTCTTTGAAGACTAT
>JAAZTK010002329.1:0-11470 GCA_036507255.1 Megalothorax incertus | reverse complement strand
GTGGAGGAGGTAGCTACTCTGGAGGTGGGAGTTCAAGCGGAAGTGGAGGAGGTAGCTACTCTGGAGGTGGGAGTTCAAGCGGAAGTGGAGGAGGTAGCTACTCTGGAGGTGGGAGTTCAGGCGGAAGTGGAGGAGGCAGGTACTCTGGAGGTGGGGGTGGGTATGCTTACGGTTCAGCAATGTCAGGGTCATCTGGTTCATCCGGGGACCTTCACTTCAAAAAAGATGGAACTCTGGACATGCGGTAGTTTTATACAGATTCATTTACAATATATGAATGCTTAAATGATCATGACCTTTCCCAAAGTCATTGCAAGGTTGTCAAAAAATTCTCATATCATATCTTTAATTTTATATATTTCGTAGATACAACAGCTCCAAGTCTGTGACATCACCTGGAGCAGTAGGGACCTCTTCATCAAGTTCTTATGGGTCTTCAGCCATTGTAAGTTATCAAAATTTACAAAGTTCAAGGCTTAGACTGATACAGTGATAGCGACCCTTAAATTTTTATATGATTAATTATTATAAGATATACCCTTACAATCAATCTAAATTGGAGTATTGCCTACAATATTTCAGGGAGGTTCTAATCTTCATTACAAAAAGGATGGGACCCTAGACATGAGGTAGTATCTATTTATCATAATAACAGGCTATAGCATATTCTAAAGGAATATTCTAGCATATTCTAGATTCTATATGAACTGTCCTAATTAATGAACACTTCCTTCTTTTTTGCATTTAACTCTATAAGTACGATATTTCTGCATAACAGGTCCTATATACCTATATACATAGGTATAATTTTTAATAATTTCAATCAATAAACTTTTCCTTACCTCTTTAAGGTACACTTCCTCCAAAGGACTCCAAGGTTCTCCGAGCTCGGCATCTAATAATTCCAGCTCTTCTGTCCTGCACTATAAAAAGGATGGAAGCTTGGATCTTCGCTACACTTCGTCTCAAGCAGCTCTTGTGGGGCAATTTGGCGGGTTGTCACTTCAGCCTCCGTCGGTAAGTGGTCGATCTGGTATTCCAGCTCACATCCCAATCACCAAGAATGGACGCCCAGACATGCGAACGACAATGGCAAAAGAATGGGTAGCGAACGCTGCGAAATCGTCCATTGAGGGTATAACTTCATGATTAATTAGATTAGGTATGTATTAACTAACTGATAAATCCATTTCATTTTAGTTCCAGGATGGGTGCCCAGGAAAAAGGATGGATCTATTGATGAAAAGTCCACCATTGCTAGGGCTTTCCTTGAAGGATGTCCACAAGATGCCAGGCCAAATGTTGATCATGGGAAAGGCCGACGAGATTACTACGATACAAAGTACAGGAATGATTCCGCATTTCGAGAATGTGTTAACCGAGAGAGGATGAAAATCATTGAAAAACAGATAACCACTTTGCTGCAGCAGAATGAGCTTCAAACAATAATTAAAGAGTTCCAGGAGCAACTCAAGAATGCAAATCGAGGGGGAAAGGAAGATTCGAAGCTTGATTTGGGTTCTCTTGTGAAAGATGTGAAAAAGATTGAGTATGGGCTCATTTCGGGTCAGATTCAGGAGGAGAATATTCTCGGAAGGGGAAATTTCGGGATCGTTTACAAGGCCAAGTACATATATAATAAATTATGATATCTTAAATTAGATAAATTAAATCAAATTAATTGGGGAACTTTTCAGGATTGGGGGTGAGGCGGTAGCCATTAAAAAACTACACTTGTCCAAGCTTACTCGCCCAGAAATGACATCTTTTGTCAAAGAATTGACAATTTTGAATCTTTTGGGGCAACACCCCAATCTCGTCTCGCTCAAAGGTACATAATTAGTTAATGTAACAAATGACTTGACGCTTGAAACTGTCCAATTGGATTATTTGGTAATGTGCAGGTTTCATTGAGTTTCCTCCTTGCATTGTAATGGAATTTGTGCCTGGAGGGACACTCTCTCATTTTCTCCATTTCAACGAGGACCCAAAGGTTGAGGCCAAACTGACGGATGGGCGAGTTAAAAAGGTCATTGTTGGGGGGATTGCGAATGGGATGCTTCAACTTCATTTGGCCGGGGTTATTCACGGGTAAATACAGGATAAAAAAACCACGCTGTAATATTTTGTAATGATTTAAATTTTTATAGAGACTTGAAGCCACAAAATATTCTCCTAACCAAAAATTTCACGGCAAAAGTAACGGATTTCGGGCTCGCAACCCTCCGTGGAAAAACAGGGTCAACGATTGCGTCTGTCCAGTTTGATGACGGTGAAAATGTGATTGGTGGAACGGGTAAGTGTGGCCAGTGCCACTAATAGTAATACTAATAACCCACTAATATTATATTTTTAGCTAAATCTCGGAATAATTGATTTTATATATTTCCAGGTGGATATATGGCTCCGGAACTTTTGAATTCTTCCAGCAAGTTTCAATTGATTTAAAACTAATTATATTTTACATGCATCATTTTAAAATTTATTGAAAATTAAACAGATGGCCCTGAATTCTCTTCTGATGTCTACTCCTTTGGGGTTCTTTTGAATGAGGTGGTGTGCGAGGAAGAACCTTACACTGGGAAATACCACCAATTTGCAGGACGTGGTCCGTTTGCTGCTGTGAATTTTGCACGACTTGGGAATCGGCCTCGGATTGACATTGAAAATACTCCAAAATCACTTGTGAAATTAATTCAGGATTGTTGGGATCCCGAGCCTAAGAAGAGACCTACTTTCAGTGAGATTGCTGACCAAATTACTCAAGATGACTTTTCCATTCCAGACTCATTCACACCGAATAAAAATTGAATTACTCTTGACCAATAAGTTTGACTAAAACTGAAAATTGATTGATATTTTTTCTGAAATTGATTGTTTTCCTTTTCCCAAATACCTTTGCAATTTTCTATTAATTTCTTAAAAATTATCTTTAAAAAATGTATCCAAAATATCAAATGATAATTCTTTCTATTTAATAAAACTTAGGATTAATTAATTGCAAAATCCTTTGAATAATTATTATACGCTTATTATAGTAATAAGGATAGTATATCATAGTATCGGATATTATCAGTATCATACATAGTGCGATACATACAATACATAGTACTATATGTATAGTCTATTATAGTCTATAGTAGGAGATATAGTAGGAGATATAGTCGTATAGTAGGAGATTAATGAATATGGTCAGCCCACGAGGTGTTTATCTATAATCATTGATTTTCGGAGTTATAATATTATTTCAAAAATTTTAAATTTTAATTATCTAGTACTAGTTATGAATTGCTAACACAGGAATATCATACTGATTATTATAGACTCAAGGCCCGCGATCCGCGCGCATAATAGTTTCACATAGGTCACCGGATGTCAACCACAACCTGGTTAAAATTATAAAAGTATCCCCTTAATCATATAGGCTCTTCAATGAGCCCTTTCTCAAATATTATGGGAATTTCCCCGAAAACCATTAAATGACCTCTGAATATCAAGGATGAGGACTTTTCGGGACCCGGATAGGTTGTCGCGTGAAAACCTATATTAGTCCTTATCGAGGAGCATCGGGTAGTATTTTTCACTACTTTTGTCCAAGTCAACAGGATGTCAACTTTTTAAAAACATTATTGACATGCCTTACTACCTTTGAATTTTTTTGACAATTTATGGACTAATTTCGAGAATTTATGACCTTTAATGAATGAGATAGCAATCTAACGTATAGGTAGATAGATATATTGTGGTTAGATCTTAAGCTACTAAAAAAATACTTATATGTATATTTGTAATACTTCCTGACTCGCGTATTACAGAATGTGGAGTTGGATACTGTAAGTAATACTAATCTAATATATATTTTTATTTCAGAATTTCTTGAATAGCTTTTAAAGTAAAAAACAATTGATTGTGCAATAATATATGAATCAATTGGTTTGAAATATATTTATTGTATATTGTAATGCCTATATTAACTTACATGACATTGCATAGGCATTAATAATTTTGGATAAAAGATAAAAAATTTGACTAGACAAGAAAATATAAATTATATATCCTATAGACTGTATTGTACATTGTGAACACATTTTGCTTTGTTTATATCTAATCCTAAATTCATAATATTTTTACATTATTTTAGCACATTGAGCAACTACCTATTTTAAAATTTGTTCTGAACAGATGACGGAATTTTAATTCCTTTTTCCACCCTTCTACCTTTCAAGCTCAAATAAATGTCCTTATAAATATAGCATCTTCAGGCTTTGGGACAGGATTCATCCCTTCTTCATATTGATACGAGCAAGCAATCGCAAGCGAGTTTCCTGTAAAAATCAAATAGCTTGAATGCAGATATTGTACCTATATTATAATATAAATCTCGACTGGAGTTTACCAATAAATTAAAAATTACCAGTATTGTTGAAAGAAAGATACGAGATCCCAGTAGGATATTGATGAAATTGATTCAAGCGTCTCTAAATAATTCAAATTTCAGAGGTCAAATATGATATATCAAGTATCGTAGATAAGATCTAATTGCATCATGGGTCCAGTATATTATGTACCTTAATATAGATATCCCAAATCATAACAAGTCTATCAGACCCCCCACTCGCGAATGTTGTTCCTGTCCCCGCGGGGTGAAACCTTTTTTCAAACAAAATCAAGTTAAATTCAAATCCACATAATCTTGAAGCTCTACTTACGCAATCGCATTAACTGGATAAATGGATTCTGGTTCATTATCATTCTTCTTGATTCGATGAGCCCTAAAGGTAAATTGCTCCTTTTGAATTTCCGGATCTTGATTAAAATACTGGACAGCAATTCGGCCCTCAGTGGAGCTTATGGCAAAACTCTTTTAAAAAAGACTCCAAAATTAATAATTTAAAATCTTTAAATTTTATATTTAAAATTCAAATATTTCACCTCCTTATTTGGGGATATTCGAATACAGCGTGTCTGGTTTTTCATTAGAGAGTTCCGTCGTTGAAGAATAGATCCCATATTTCTCAAATCCCACACATTAACTTTTTTGTCATCTGTGGCTACGACCAGGATGTCATCTCTCACACTCATGGTGTGCACCTAATATATTTTTAAGAGGTTAAACGCGGAAAAATAACTTAAATTACTAGAATATATGCAATGTTACTTTACCTGCCCATTTTGGTTCACGCATTCTACAGCTTGCTTAGTACGAATATCCCACAATTTAACATGACAATCCTGCAATAGGTTAGACATAATTCAATTAAACAAAATCTGCTGCTTTTTTAAATGTTAATTACCCAGCTCCCAGTAAGGACAAGGTCACGAGATTCGCTAAAGTCTACCACTTTTACAGCATCTTCATGATCATTTCCAAATAAAGTAGCTTTCATTTTAAAACAAAATTTATTAAAAACTAAAATATATTAATTGTATTATTATTCAAATCTTACTAGTCTCATTTGAAAAATCATATAAAAAACATGTTCCATCCAAATCTCCAGCGAATACAGACGAGTTGTTCTGAAAAATGAAATTACATTTATAGGAATTTTAAGATGATAATTTTTTACCAAAATAATTCATGCATTATTAGCAATGAAAAAAGTGCATACCAGAGGCAATGTATCTAATATGGGCCGATTCGTGATATTTGCTAAAAAAGGGAATATAAATTTTTAATACCATTAAATTCTTTTTAAAATCAAAGCAATTTAAAATTTAAATCTCACATCTTGATAGAAGAATATCGTTTGAACAATGATACAAATAAATAATACAATCCCACGAGGAAGCCAACAACAATGGACTATTTCCGACAAATTTGACTGAGGAGATCCAATCCGTCGGAGGTGAGCTTAATTTAATTTCGCTTTTGACTTCCATGATCCTGAAAAATTTAAATGCCAGATGCAGACGTGACCTGAAATTGAAGTGTACTCGTAAGCCCTACTAGTACTAAAAATATATTCAAACTTACTTCCCTTGATTGAGCCGATATTATGTATGTAAATCAAAATCAATAAATGACGTTTTTAAAAATGATTAAAATTAGAGCTTTGAAAAAATTCTAGAGATCCAAAAAAATTTATTTTAATTTATCCTTAGCTCGAGTCGACGTCGAAATGTAAATGTTTTCAATAGCTTCCCGCTATCTAAACCTCTATGTTTAGTCCTCCACTATTTTTACAATAATTTCTAATCATTTATTTTAATTAAAATGTATTTTGAATTAGATACGCATTTTATGAATAAAATGAGCTTTATTTAATTTTTTAAAATTAATTCAAATTCGCAGATTGAAACATTTAGGAATTAGGTAATGCACTAGGAGTAGGACTCCGAATGATATCCAATTATAGGTAGTACCCTATGATATACTATCAGTATAGTAGTGCCTGGTAGGTATATAAGTGGAGGGATAAAAAATTGCAATCGTCAGCAGTTCTCTGCCAACAAAACACTCTAATTTCATTTCACTTTTTGACATTCGGATTCATTTTATATTAGCTCCAGTACTGTTTGTAGACTTTAGAAAAAATAAGGCTAGTTTAGGCTCAGAATTAGACATCATAAAATGGGATAAAAACATTTGAAAATTCATTCATTTTTTCGTGAAAGTTCATTTTCAATCAGATGCAATTTTCATCCTTTCTCTTTCCAAATTCAAAATAATTAAATCGTTTTTCTCGATCATTTTTCGAGTTCGACTCTCCGACCACCATCACATTTTTCACAATGGATATATGAAGTTTAACGACGTTTGACCATTGACCCAGAGCTGACAACGAGTGACCAAAACAAGGCTGGAAAGGCAACATTCTCTCAAAGGTATTTTTGGTCATTTTAAAAATAACATATTGATAATTTTAAACATAATTGTACGTATTTGACGTTTTGCTTATTAAAAGCAAAATGATTGTTTTTTTACTGCAATTTAAATATTTATTCATTTATGCAATGGTTATTTAAAAGGCTTTAAAAAGCTTTAAAATCATAATTCCATTGACGTAGGTATGAATTAGTAATTAAATTGATTAGGTAGCACTGTGAAGACCTGTAGTTTTATAATTTATTGCTCTAAAAAGGTACATTTGTAACTGACCAGAATTATTTTGATATCATTTATTTTTATCATTAGAATTCATGATATTTAAAATGATAAAAGTTTATTAATCCCTATTTACAATTACAGACTGTTACAGACTACAGTATGAAACGATTTTGACAAATTGAAATAGTTTGTATGAAAATGTTTTTTAAATTGTACCAAAGCTAAGTCGTTAAATCGGACATGAAACTCTTGATCAAAAAAGGCTCTTTAATATTTCTAAATTAGTTGTATTACATCATATGGAAGGTAGTCCCTAGTATGATCAATAGGATTGGAATCGATAGGATTTGAAACAAAAAAAAGTATCCGAATATTAATAATATAAAGTATTATTTTGATTTAGAATGCATCCCACTATTATAAATTAAAATTAAAATTACTAGCTAGTATGTAGCTACCTGTAACTTACTTAAATACAATATTAGATAGTATGTATCGTGTTCTTGAATTGGTAAACTCTCTCTATTAATTTGCATTCATTGTTGCATCATGCATTTTTTTGTAACGATTCCAAACGAAAGTTGTTTCAAAAGTATTTTAGTAGATATTTTAGAGTAGGTATTAAAACAAGTTTAATTGATATTTTTTTAGCTATTTAATTCAGCATTTATTTTAAAAAGTGGGCCACCCAAAATTCCATTATCCTTTGATTGTGTGCATCACAAAAAGACCTGAAAACTTCTTAAATAAAACTCGGGCTTCTTTAATAAGTCTTTGACGTCAAGTAAGTCCTAGAGGGTGAAAGATTAGCCAATATATTAACTTGGCACAATAAATTGGCATGAATTTCCGTTCTAGAGTAAAAATAAACATTTCTAAGAGGAAAAGGAACTATTTTTATTACCTACATTTGCAATCACAATGTCAAGGGCTTGAATGAAAGTCAAAATCAACTTGTCGTATTTAAAGTTTATATTATATTTGCATAACTAAACCTACTCGCCACATTAATAAATCTATCGTTTAATAAATAAATAGCCATAAAATATGATTAATACATATATACATTTTTTTAGTTCAAATTCAATCTCTTTTGTATTACAATAATACAAATATTATTTGTAGGTACAATATTTTGTTTTGGAGCTAGAGTTTATCAGATAAAACTCGTAATGTAATGTGAATAGGTATATAATAGGTAAATAAATCTGTTTAAATAGGATTGATAGGAGTGCTCTTTGGAACTAGCATCATTCATCATCATATAATCCAGCTCAGCTGAAGGGAATTGCCATAAAAATACATTTCTGCAAATATCATCAAAAGTAGTAGACGACTTGTCTATCATATGAACCCTAACTCATAATTGGATTTGGTTGAAGTATATTTTATTTTCAAGAGCATCTATCGATTTTTACTCATGTTAAGTTACCATTTTAAAGATTTTGAATAAATGTACAAAGTAGGATTTAGGTTGAGGACTAATTAGTAATTAGCTTAATTGAAATGCAATCTTTTGCAAATTCCCAAGATAAAAAAATGCATTCTAATTTCTAAAATCTCACTGGCAAGCGGCAATATACACCTTTAAAAATGTTGTTCCATGCAAGTTTATCTCGAAATGCTTCCAATTTTGCAGCTTTATATTTGTATATGTAACAAAGGGGAGTGACTAGAGTCTAGTTGTAACTTTCACCTTTTATTGTAATTTGTTCATGACGAAATCTCGAATTATACTCTGCATGAACAAGGAAATATATATACCTACCTAAAAGTTTTAGGTATATAATATATATATTGTTCCTTCTCCAATTCTTATCGTATTACTCGCACAAGTATTGTAGTTTTAGGCTAAAACTACTTATGCGAGTACGATATACGGATACTATGTATGGAATATATAGATTGCTGCTTGCCTATTGCATTGTACTGATACTAGTTGATTATTGTTAATATTATCGTAGTAAGAAGTAGTAGGTGTAATAATAATCAATTCTTATGCAACAGAGTTCTAATTAATTGAGATCTTTCATCTTGAAACACAAAAGTACAATAATAAATTAAACATATTTGTATTAATAATTTACAGATAGCCGGTGAATCTCGGAATCAATGGACTCTTTCCTGAGTCTCTTTGACCCGGGGACCTCGGGGACCGAGTCGAATGTCCCAGATCCAGACTGGGAAGAGAATGGGAATTTCTTATCAGACAAAGTACGAAAGAAGACTCTTCTCAATAATCTTCCACCTGAGCCACAAATGGGGAATATTGAATACAAATTGAAATTGATTAATCCAACGAGGCAAAGATTTGAGCATTTGGTCACACAGGTATAAAGGAGAATTTATCCGAATATTCGTACTCTAGAGATAAATAAAATATTTTTTTTCACAGATGAAATGGCGGCTGAGGGAAGGTCAAGGGGAAGCAATTTATGAGATTGGAGTTGAGGATTCTGGACATTTAAAGGGCCTATCCGCAGAGGAAATGAAAGCTAGTCTGAGCACTTTGGAGCAAATGGCTGTTAAATTAGGAGCAACAACTACGATCCTCCGAGAGACTCTTGTATCAGACAAGGATGAGAATCCATGTGAAAGTCCTCGAACTGTGGTGGAGGTATTGGTGAGAAAGGTAGGCATTTGTTGCTAAAATTACATTGAAAAAATACTTATTTCAATATCCTATATTTAAATTCTAGATCCCTGATGATCAATCTAGCATAGACTTACGAATTGCGGTGATGGGTAAGTGCTAAGCACAAAAATATTTTATTAAAGCTCCATTACCTTTTAAATTATTGGTTAAATTAAATATAATATATTGTAGGAAATGTTGATGCCGGGAAATCCACTTTACTTGGAGTTTTTACTCAGGGAGAGCTTGATGATGGTCGTGGTCGCGCTAGATTAAATGTAATATGCGTTTAAAATTTAATATTAATAAATAAAATTATCTCTAACTGGAAATTGTTTTTTTAAAAAGATGTTTCGGCATCTTCACGAGGTGCAGTCAGGGCGGACATCTTCGATTAGCCACGAATTTTTAGGCTTTGATTCTCAGGTATTGACCCAAATCTTAAATTTAAATATTATTCTTAAGGATCTATTAATTTTAATCTCTCAGGGTGGCACTATCAATTACCAAAACGGTTCTACTGAAACGATTTGCGAATTGTCAACAAAGCTGGTGACACTCATTGATCTGGCTGGTCATCAGAAATATCTGAGGACAACTTTGAGAGCTATTAGCGGATACTCTCCTCATTATATCTTATTTGTCATCAGTGCAGTGAGTGGATTCACCAAAATGACTCGTGAACACCTTACCCTTGCATTTGCTCTACAGGTTTGTTTCACAATATCTGTATATTTGTGAATACAAAATTTTTAAAATATATGTATTTTTTTTAAAAAAATATTCTTCAGATTCCACTAATTATAGTATTGTCAAAATCGGATATAATAGGAGATGGACGAATGACAAATATTATAGAAGAGCTTGATATATACTTGAAGAATAGTAGTAATAGTAAATGCAAAAGGGTTGCAAAGAGGATATTGACAGATGGTAAGATCGTTTTTAATGAGTTAGAATTTTAGATTGTTACCTATAATTTAAATATTTAATTTTTTAAATAATTACAGATGATGTGATTACGTACGCTTCAAGGCAGCCATCAGAGAGGGAGATTCCGATATTTTGCGTGTCAAGTGTGTACAGGAATGGGGCTTTCTCTTCTTAAGCGATTCCTATTTTTACTACCGCCTGGATTAAACACAAAGGAAAGAGAGAGGCTAGAGACGGTATATTTAAGGAAATTTTTTCATTTATTTACAAAATTCATTAATTTGTATTTGTGCAGGAATTGCCGGAATTTCAAGTTGATGAGACATTTAGGATTCCTTCAAAAGGGACCATCTTGGGGGGTTTGCTCACACATGGGGTATTGACTGAGGGTGCTCCTTTTTTGATTGGTATGCAAGTATTACTATATTAGTTTAATAAAATACATAACCAATTAAATAAATATCTTTCAATTTTAAAGGGCCTCTTGACGATGGAACATTTCAAAAAGTGAGCATAACATCATGTAGGCGATATAAAATTCCGTGTCGCGAGGTGAAGGCGAGTCAGAGTGCATCAATAGGTCTGGATGTGAATGTGGTGGGACTTAGGAAAGGGATGGTACTTCTTTCTCCAACTCTATCGCCAGAAGCATGCTTATTCTTTCAGGTATCTATATACGATAATACAATGTATATATTTGTATGTAGTAATCTATATATAAATATTCTTTTTTCATTACAGGCTGAAATCTGTGTACTTTTCCATGCGACTCAAATATCAAAGGGCTTTCAATGCACTGTCCATATTGGAAATGTGGCGCAGACTGCAATACTTGAGGAAATCTTTAATGAGTC